>MU795231.1:0-38879 GCA_027886305.1 Lentinula aff. lateritia | reverse complement strand
AGTAATGGTATCATAGAAATGAAATAGTTGAACTTGCCAGTTCATTTGTTTGCCATTGAAATTGAAGGGGAGTGGTCAAAATGAATCATAGCACACTCACAAAGATGTTGGAGTATACATCTGCAAAATCTGTATACTTGCCAGAGCAAGGATATATGTAGATATAAGCGCTAAAAGCGTGGGTAAAATTTCCGCGGCGCTAATAATATCGAGTAAGAAATGACCTTTGCAAAGCAAGGTGATCTTCTACAGAGTAAATGACTTCTAAGAAAGAAAGTAAATCTTTTGCACTTCCGGACGTTCTCCGTGACCTCGCGCTTCTCCGTGTCTCTCAAGCTCGACTGGATTCCCTTATGCCTACATTCCCCATATCTCCTTCTCGTAACGCAGAACTCGATTCTGACTTGGAAAAGTCCTATCAGTTTACCAAAGAGGCACGAGCGGCAATCCGGCTACGAAACGCTGGAAAGGTTGAAGATGAAGCCGGTAGGCTGGAAGCTGTAAGGAACGGTCTAGAGGAATTTGTAAAGGGTATCAAGGACGGCAGAGTGTGAATTTCGTACGTGTCTTGATTGTTCCAACATATTTCTGCATCGCTCATTGCATCAAACGGTCTAGTTAGAACTGTGGAATATTTTTGAATGAATATCCATGATCGTCTAGTCTCTGGATTCGGATAATACGTGTACGATATCGTATCTTGATATCTGCGGCAGAGCTCGTAGCCATTCAGCGCCCCTCCCGCTCAGCTCAGCCTGGAGTCTGTATGTTAACGAAGCTGCAGACGCATATCACAGTGGCATAGCCATACACACAAAGCCAGCGGACATCAACCCGCTCTAAGAGGCTCTAAGGCAGTGTTACTTCCTGTCATTTCTCGAGAGCTTAGAGGATTTGATTCGATGCTACATTCAGTAATTAATGCTTATCATCTCTACTGTTACCCCCATCAATCCCATATCTGTCAGCCATGCGCATCTCCCGGGAACCTGCGTCAATCGACGAATCGACGACCTTTAGTCTTTTCACTGTCTACGCAATCATACCGTCTTAAACCCAATCAAATCGGTTCAGTATGGTTCAACATTGAAACGATATCATTCCATCCCCGTCTTCTTGTCAGTCTGGCGTTGGCAGAATAAACCATTGATACATCTTACTTCATCCCGATCCCGAAAATTTCCATTGGGAAATGTTCCGAATTTTTAGGATTTCTAATAATTGGAGGTAAGTACTTCAGTCCTAATACTTTGAATTCGAAACACAGAGATCAACAATGGCACTTGGATCAGCTTCCTTGCACCTGGCTTGCTCAGTTCCCGAGTTTTACTGTGACTAGTTTTTTTGCACTTGCATAGCAGAAAGGTCCAGTAAAATATAATATGAAGAGCTACAGATCAACACATAGTGCCACTATTGTAACAGCGCGTTGGGAAGTATGGAATTACTGGACTGATGAGAGGCTTTGAAAAACAGAACAGTATGTCACAGCTATGCCAACTCAACGTCGCTTGAAACGAACAAGAAATGTTGCCGTATCGAAGAAAACGGGAGTGGTGTCAGGTTCGCCAGCTGGGAAGGCATCCATGTGGACTTGTATTTGCTGTGAGTGATAGTTACCTCATCTCTAAATTCAACAACATCTGTAAGACCAACTTGGAACGAATCGTTCCGTGGGATAACAATGTTGATTAATTTTTGAATATCTGGGAGTGAGCCAGCAATGGTCATTCACGTCAGGTTCCGGGCCTTCGATGTATATACTGAGCATAGGTGAGTGCAGTACATGTAGATATGCTTAAGTCAATAAGACTGTGAATGATGTAGGAGGAAAAGAGTTCCAGGTCAGAATGTGCTTGCTTTGGCAAGTTTGATTGTCAGTAACCCAGAATTACATGGTCTGCATTTCCGAGCTTTCGCTCGAAAAAGCCCATGTCAGCAGCGCTCCCGGGAATGGGGGCAGTTGTGAATCCACGAAACAGATCAAACAATACAAGATCACGGTCTCACAGTCTCTCGCAGGCCCGAGCCAAAGATGATCCAGCGTCAGACAATGTCATGAAATAGATGGAAATTCGTGATTCGGCGTGCAGGCTATCATAAGATGTATGGTGACTAAGATTAGGAGGTAAGCCAAGGTACCGGGGCTAGGGTTACGGTAATGGCGGCGTCTGTCACTGTGGCAAAATCACTTCGTGATTTGCGGAGTCCGACCAGGTCTGTCTAACTTTGGATTGGCGAGAGGGGCGACGAGGAAGAGATATTCGCGCGGTGAAGGGCGAACTCCGGGAACGGAGACAGGAGGTTCAAACTTGCTGAGGACCGCCACTTGACTAGTGATTACCATCGTTATGATTCTCTTGGGACGAGGGTCTTGGATTCAAGGTTGGGAGAAACACCAGCGGTGAAGTTCGTAGATGTAGTGAGTGTAGAAGGAGATGTGATCAGCACTTCAAGGTCATCTCTAACTTGCCGACGCCTTGCGACAAATGAAGTGGATCGCGCTTCAGATGATATTTGAACAACGAACTTCTTTCTGACCTTTGGAGGTATGCTCTCTGATATGGGAGTGAAATTTGCGCCGAAATATACAACGATGTGTTGTACGAAACCTTTGTTGTCTCGAGATCTACTTCCATTCTGATGCTTTGATGGCCTCTTCTTGGTCACTCTTTGGGCTCGATGGGTGGCAGAGGCCGATGGCGACTCAGAGTTGTTTGGACGTAGCCGAAATTGTCGCATAACCTCTGTGTCTTGGTTGATGGCGTGCGCGCGTAACCGTTCTCGAATTTTGATGCTGTCACCAGTCACTGGAACAACGGACTGAAGAAAATTGCCGGAAATCGACCAATCTATGAGAGGTTGCTGGATTCTACGACATGAACGATTGAACCACTGAGCTGCGCAAGAAACAAGTACGGTTTACTTGAATATCGGTTGCATTGAATCCAAACGCAGGTGCTTCTTGCTCAAAAATTCGTGCAATGTTTGCTTCTTCATAAGCTGCATCTTTGTCAATTGAAGTTCGAAGACTTTCAGCGAGATCTTCAACTTGCACAAAGTGAGTATTTAGTGCTGAGAGCGATTGGCTTTTTTAGCATCTTGCCCCAGTGCGAGGTGGTGTAGTAAATGAACAGACATGGTATGGTTATAGAGATGATGGGAAAAATAATGAAAGAGGCGCGCAATGCACATGTCCATTACTGTCTGTCTGTGACCAGAAAGAGAGTGCTTTGACCCTGGATATCCTTGTATAATTCCGTGAAATGTAAAGTTTTGCTGATATCGACCCAACGTAGCAACAACAAGCACTCGCTCGACATCCCGACACGTTGTCGCCACGTCGGTGCCTAGCAATTCCTTAGAACCAGGCTTTCCAACGACATTCACTAATACTTTCGCTTTTTTGTGGATTATCCAAGAACTTGAGGGTGCATGCTCTTCGTGCAATGAGCCTGGAGAGCTACCACACGCACAAGTAAGTGTTCTTAGTTTTTTCTATCATTCGAGGAAACTCCCTTAGTTACGAACCGTCATTTCGCGGTATCATTCTATGTATACATTCTGAACCAATAAACTTTTTTCAAGCACATCAAAATCAACCTTCCTTATGTTGCCAAGCCGTCAGCGCGTGCAGGAACAGTGTGAAATTCCGGACGAAACTATAAAAGCCCTCAATCATCGATGCTGTTCCGTTTTTTCCCCGTCGTCACCGCCAGCGTCCTTACTCTTTCGTTTCCTTGCACTGCGTGCGCCTTGCTTTCGTTAAATTTTCGTTCTTCTTCGGTATCTTTCCAATTCATCCTACTGTTTTCACGGAAACACAGATCATCATGCGCAGCGCGTTCGAGATTATTTTGATTTTCCTTTCCCTCTCGAGTATTGTCACTTTTTCGGCTGCCGTCGACTGTCCCACTGCAGACAAAAATGGCTCACCGTTAGTTGCTCCTGGAACTGATGCAGGTGATGGCTTCAGTAAGGAAATCTTTCTACATAAATTCTGTGATCATGACACTAAAAAGGATCCACTTAGTTACATGCACGTATCAGGCTTCTGGCGCATGTACATATTTCGGGCAGGTGAGCGCGTTATTGCCTCTATCATACAACCACTTACAATGTTCGATAGAACGGAGAATTTTCGTCTGGACCCAGTACATGCCCCAAAGGCTTTGCTCAAGGATCGGGAGCAACAACAAGTAGCACGGAGCAGCAGATTAGCACAACTAGTAAGCAGACTCCCGCTCCAGAGACTACAACTTCGGCTCAAGTGACGACCACAACCTCCGCTCCGCCACCACCACCTTCGACTACAGCCACCCCTCCTCCGCCGCCTCCTTCTACTACGTCCACTCCACCACCTCCGTCTACTACGTCCGTGACTACCTCAAAATCTGTAGTCTCCACCACTTCTACTATATCGAGCAGCACTTCAATAGCCGTGACAACATCGTCCAGCGCCACAACAATCTCTACAACTTCGTCGACCCAGTTGACGTCTACTGCTAGCGCATTGTCTACAACAGCGTTGTCGGCGGCAGGCAGTAGCACTTCGGGCTTTGTGACTCTTCCTTCTGCTTCGCTCTCGACTGCACCTGCCGTCAGTACTAGTACTTCGACAATAGCGGCACCTTCAACATCAACAACGTCCGCTACAACGAATAGCAATTCGGCAGCATCGGTGTTGCGTCAAGGACCTGTTACTGCTGTGATTGGCATTTTGATGGTATTGGGAGCAATCAATCTTGTTTGAGAGGGATACTTGGCAAGGTGACATCAAGCAGTGGTGATGAGGTACACGAGAGGATTTGTGACGCGGCCACAAGGGTTTGGACAGGACGGACATTGGTTCATGACATACCGCGAAGGACCTTTCAGATTTCGAGTCTTACTTTCATACGTACATACCACAGGAGGGAATAGCTACGCTACCATTGGTATTTAGTACTTGGTATTTATGTACGACGGACTGGCACACCGCTAATTTTAATGGTTGAAGACGATATTCATCCTTGTTCCAAGATAGAGTCACTAGGCCCCCGGAATCCACTAGAACAATGTCCGGCTGCCATAGTACGGTAGGTCTCGGCTCAGCAGAGCTGAGGCAAAGCCAGATTCAGCTGCTGCATGATACGCCTGAAGTCCGTAAGGCCCGTATCCAAATTTGACGATGACATCTTGATCACCCTCAGTACGAGCAGTAAATACGAGGAGGATCCAAATGACTCGCTTAATGTAGGTGTAGGTGAACTGAACTGTGGTTCCAAAAGACCGGTATGAGCGAGGATAAGGAAAACTTGCTTGATCAGATTCAAAAGCGTATTCGTTTGGCTTTTCGTAAACCTTGAGAAGAGAGCGGAAGAGATTCCGGAGGGCCGTCATAAATCTGAGAAGATTTCCATAGAACGGGTATCGTACTCGCTGAAGTAGAGCGGCAGGGAAGGTGAGAGCACTTCGACGTATTGATTGGTTAGATAGACGGCACCTAGAGCCTGAACATTGGGGCCTGTGAAATGTTGGAATCAGACAAATCAAAAGCAAAGGTTCAGTTCATGACATACCATTATGAATAACGAGGACAGACGGAATCCTTGTCTTTCGCCAATCACCTTTGTATTAATCATTTGAAAGGATGAGCCTGACGCCTTCCTTCATAAAGTACGATCTCGAAGACAGCGTCACACTATCCTTGGGTGGATTCTATCTTGACTCCCACAAGCAAGGGCTTTACCAACAGATCTGGTAAATCTGAATCCTTCAGATCAATGCCTCCGTCGGTTTCGAACGAGTCGATTCGTTTCTTTACCACCTTGTAACCGTCAAGCAAATGGGATAGCAACTCGTGAAACTTGAACTCTCGCTCCTTCTCGTCCTCAAAGAAGCCTGAAAGTTCCTTCGACCATCTGTAAGCGAGGGGTGACAATTCTTGATCAAGAGCGCCGGAAACAATATCTTTTTGGAATTGAGCAAATTCGGCATGGAAGAGGGAAATAGGGACGTGATAGAAGTCGTCCTACTTGGGCCTCCCAATGGCGATGGGATTGGATTTGTGGTCGTTGATGAAAGTAGAGGCGGTTGCACCCTTGGAAGAAGCCTTCTGAGGACGTTGAAAGATGTTCTTCACCCGCAAATCGGTCAACTTGTCCCGTGTCCCATTCAGCTGTGCGTACTGAGAACGGGGAACGATTTTTCAGGGACCTATGCAGAGAAATGAGTTTAGAGAAAGTTGTTTGTGAGCCACGCACTAGAGAACCCATTTGTGATGGATTTGAAGTCGCTGTTTTCGAATGGGAGCTATGAAGAAATTGAAATTATTTCCTGGACCTCCAAAGTCGAACGTCGGATCATCAGGGTCTTCCACTAGTTTATCGTCTTCGATATGCGCGAGCATATAGTTGAGCTCTTTGCTGGCGGCAGGTGTGGTCATGGTGGTGAGAGGTTGAGAATGGGGGCCAGGCAGCCACGCGACTCGGGAAAGGAAAGCCAGATATCCTCATCCTTCGACGAACTTCTCAGTGGCAGAGATACCTCTATATTGTCATCCTCTCCAAATACCCCGCTTGGTTGTCCGAGAGTGTTGTCCATTGCTCCTCTACGTTGTCCAGATTTCTTACGATCCTTCTGTTTTTCCCGGTGAGGTCTAATCAAGTCCAGAGTATGGTGATTGAGAAAAATAGAACTGCTGTCCCTCATCCTTAACCTGTGCCATCAGCCCGTCCCTCACCGTCGTTTCCTCCCTTATTTCCTCTCCTACTTCTTGTTACCCATCCTATACCATCGCGTTTTTCGTACTCTGTTTGCAAAAGGCAACTTATGTCCATGGCTAAATCGAGTGTTTGATCAAAGAGCTCCTTATACTCGGGAGGACATGTGAAGTAATGGCGGTCAAGGTCAGGTTGACTAGTAAGAAAGGCCAGTCTGACGAGCAAGAGGATGGGATGTGCGCACTGCGCATGTCTGACCACAGTGCTCGAAACTGGTGATGTTAGCTTCAACAGCATCGAATTTCGGGCTAAAGTCTACTATCGTTCGAGCAGTTCGCGCCCAAAACTAAACAGCTAATTGTCCCATTAATCCTTCCCAGCCAGTTTCCTTCCAGCCCAATGCCTGAACTCTCCAACCGCATTATATACATGCTTGTCAGTCTGTCCAATCCCTACGAAAACTTTTTCTAGTTGCTCGTTCCAGCCAGCTTGTATAAGTGATATGAACGGACTATGCTCGACGCGGGAAGCTGCAGGTGATGGGTATGTCGATATCCACGCGGGAGTCGGGGAATGAAGGAGGAGAGTCGACTGGATGTGAAGGCTGTGGATAATTCCAAGGCAAAAGATTCCAGTGAAAGAATCTGAGTGGGACCACAGCTAAACAAAGAAAACGCAGCTCACTCTGTGGATAATTGCTTCGTTCTTTTCCGGAGAGATGTTAGGAACTATGAATTGGATATGCTTTCTCGAACTCACCTCGCTTGGATGAGGTTCGAGAACCCATAATATATCTTCAACAGAGTTCAGAGCTCAGCACAAAAGCCCACAATAACGAGCAAAGAAACATGGAGAGCTCACCCCTCCAGCGACCAGCGCGCCCGAGACTGGACCTAACAGAAATGACATGATTACTTGTATCTCGTGGAAATCTTCCCGCATCTGCAAACCATAGAAGCACTTTACATTAATATTGCTACAAGTATCAGGTCTATCACAGTTTAGCAAAAAATTATATATTCTCCAGCAGTTTCATCGGACCAATGCAACTTTCACCAACCCCAAATGACCCTTCTCCAGCCTGATTGCACATCCTAACAGCTCCTCCGCTTCGAGGTTATTAATCGCGTATTCAGGATGCACAAGGCGACGAGCATTGATTTTGTCCAGCACCATTCTCGGCTTGGATTCCGAGTGCGCGTTGGCCTCTGTTTCTTTGCATTCGAATCTTTCCGTGGATCTTGCAGAGCATTCGGTACTAGATGTCATCTTCAGTACGTTGTCAAATGACTTCGGGTCTACCACTGGCTTCGTCACATCCATTAACTCCCTATATTTCTCCAAGCCCGCCAATTGACCTTCTACTGCCTTATGTTCCTCTGGGCTGGTTGGGTTGAAAAGATTGATACAGAAATCGAGCGATCGTTGAAGTTCGGATTCGGACAAGCGGGAACCCATATCTGATGCTCCTTGAATGACTAGGAATTACCTTTAGATAAATTACAGCTAGTGTAAATCAACACGAAACAGCACTTGCCAGGTCTCAAATAAGTAAACGCCCTGTCGAAATTGTCCTCATCTACGTCTGATAAAACGTCAACGCTTTGTGCACGCATCTGTTTGTAGGCGCTTAGCACAACGACTTGAAATCTCATCCGATAATCAGCTAGCAGTTCAAAGGGATTGTAGGAAAACGTACCGGGTATAACTCACTGCCACCCTCTTCGTATGCCACATTGCCGCCTCAACCTCGGTACAATTTCCTCGACGAGAAGCACAGATCGTCGCGGCAGCGGAAAGTGCACCGGTGAAAGCGAGATGGATACCAGACGAAAAGAATGGGTCGATGAAAGCTTAAAAAAGGTAGGGAAGATTGTTAGGAATCAAGTTGAAGGCTATTGTTTCCTGGAAGTCACCTCCGGCATCTCCTACAATCCGAAATCCTTTTCCCGCATAATTCGGAGCGGAATAACTGAAGTCGCTGGCACTGCGGACACTTCCCGGTTCCAACTTCGCCTGCTGGTGTAAAATCTCTTCCTCAATAGGAGTCTGTATTTCGTGCTCCGAGTCTGACCCGTTAAGCACGACGTCCTTCCCGCAAAGCAACCGTGCCACTCCCGGAGCCAAGCGCAGGTTCACTAAATAACGGCCGACAAGAGAACATTCATGTTGAGGGTCGGAAGACGAAGAGTTTGATTTTGCCTTAGCATTATACTGTTCTTGGTTCATGACAATTCCCACAGAGGTCTTGCCGTTGTGTAGGGGGATGAACCATGCCCAGCCAGATTCGTCTTTCAGAGCTTCGAACCATGGTGCCCCTTCTCTTGAAGTACCTTTACCGTACATGCCGACTCTAGGCTTGTGGTCTTCTTTATTGTGCTCGTTATCAGATTTTTCATCGGAACTACGATTGCGCCAATAACCCCAAACAGCGATATTTTTCAACGATTCGTTGAAATGTCGATTCTTGAGATATCTAGTAGAGAGCAAGCCAGCGCGACCAGAAGCATCGATCAGGTGCGTAAATGTGGTGGATCCATGAACAGCCTTGGTAGTGCCGTTCTGAGAAGCATCGGGAGATTGAGCGGTACAGGTACGCGTCCAGGAGACCGAGACAGGCTTTTCGGGGTCTATTGTGTCGAACGCAATATCAGTGACCTTGGTCTCTTCATAAACCTTGGCTCCACACTCCCGCGCATGATTGAGTAGTAAATGGTCGAACTCAGAGCGTATCTACATTAGAGTATGGTCAGTCCTATGAAGCATACACTGTATGCTGGAATGATATTCACCACGTTCCATGCGTTGTTATCAGCGCCCAATGCAACAAAATCAGTGTCTGTGGGTATATGCCATGTATTTTATTGTGAAAGACAAAGAACGTTGAAAATGCGGCACATACAGCCTTCTCTCTTGAATTGGTTGAACTTGATAGCAGAACCGGGCTAGAAGTATACGGTCAGTCTACGTGTATGCAAAGCATCGCCGTACTACTGCTACTACTACTACACACCTACTACACACCTTTTTCGTGAACCCATGTTGAACTATCTTTTCCTCCGCGCCAATAAATCGAAGGTATGGCCGGACGGATGGGATGAGGCTTTCGCCTGTCGCACCAAATACGATTACGATTTGGAATAAAGCTTTGAAAATAGAGTAACCTGCCTATATGATACCTGGACTCAGAAAAGTTAGTCATTTTATGGACTATAATCATAGTTACACACCTAGGAAACTTCGTCGACTCCAAGACAGCGACATCGATTCCTTCGCGGCTAAGAACGGACGCTGCATAACTTCCTGCTGGGCCTCCACCTATAATGAGAACTTCAATGTGCTTCAAGTTTGGCGAAGATATCAACAAGTGTACTGAAAAAGCCAATGCAAGCACTCACTTTGATAGGTACAGCCAGGTTTTGACGAGTTTCATTCATTGTACGGTGCTGAAGGGGAAAAGGAAGAAGACGGCGTCTCACTTCTACATCACACCGATCGCGAACCGATTTATAATGTTGTAGACGTTGTTTGTTTCCAAGCCTTCCAACTTCTGGTCTTGACCCTTCTTCAACTCATCCACTTGACAAAGACGCGGAAAATCAAAGGTTCGATTACATATGACGAATCGGGACCGGAGGAAGGGAAGGATGAAGAAGAGTAATAGTTTATAATGAGTACAGAAAGTCAACACAGTACGGGGACCAAAGTTTGGACGCGGAATTTGAGAAAACACTGAGAAAACACGCGTTTGCGAAGCTTGTAAAGTTGGCTGGTAGACTACACGGAGAATACGTCAGTAAACACGCCCTTTACAGTTGCAAAAAAAAAAAAACTCACCCAGTATTCTCAGCTTCTGTTTTCCTCAGGCTTTGACCTCGATGGAATGTGCACTGTCAAAATGACAGCTGCACGTGACGAAATATAGTGGATGATCGTCGACGTCCACTAACGTCTTCATATGACTTGTGCTCAAACTTTACGCTAGCAAATCGCTCACACTAAGCGAGGCAAGGTACTTACACTTGAGAAACGTTTTGGGTACACTTGCTTCCATTCTTTTCCTAAGCATTGCCTAACTTAGATCCCGACAGGGTCTTACTTGATCTAACTCGCATCAAGCTTAATCATATTCCGAATTCCAGTCTATCCCCCTGACGCTTGATTCGATAATTCTCAACGGAAAAATTTAACCTGATGGAAAAATTTCTGGAATGCTACGCCGACCATTTGCTCAGGCTTCATTATTTCCGCTCAGCGTTAGGCCTTATCGCTGAACATCATTGGGCGCTTCACATCTCTCATTCTAAACATATAATCGACCCCTGCGTTTCCATTCATTCACTCAACAATAATTAGACAGAATATGTACTTCATTCTCGTTTCATTGTTCGATCTGGACTAGCTCTGGTGAGAAACATCGTCCATTCCATCGATTTTTCGCTGTATGTATCGCACTAAATCAAGATACATACTTATGACCTCTTCATTCTTTTTCTTCATTTCTTTTCCGTGGCGGTAACACTGCTTTCAAGCTAGTACGTTGTAGGACTAATTTCACATTGAAACGTAGGTAGGAAGCTAATTCAGCCCTATTTAGACCCAGCTTCGAGGCAACAACTCTCCAAATTGGCTTCTCCATAACGCCTTGGTCTGATCCGGGTCTGATTATGAAGCGTTTATCTCCGTATGTAGCTCACTACCTCGCTTGTTCATCGCTGATCCCACTGCGGTCTAGTTATCTCTAGTCATAGCTAGTTATGCGCATTTGGTGCATTTCAAGGACACCACGAGCGCCGGATCTTATATCATATTTGTTCAGAATGGTTGAAGAAAATGCAGATGCTCGTCATGGAAATGCCAAGTCGTGTGGACCCGTACCTGCAGAAACAAACTTAACCATAAGTTGGTATATTACTATATGGTACGTATGTATCCAAGTTCTGTGCCCCTCGGCTTCGAGTGTAAAATCCGGCAGCCTCATTTCTGCAGGTGTTTTCTGATTTTCCTATAAGTAGCTCATAAAAAATCGAGTAGTGCAGAGGATTTTCGCTTCAGCCTTATCGAATATCCTTCTTCGGCTTCTACCACTGTTTATTGTCTATCGCCACTCCAATGACCATCGAAACCTTGTCATTGGTGTTACCGCCTTCGGTGAGTCTTTTATCTGCTTCTAAGCTCACTACTTAATACAATTTCTTTCGACCAGGAGGTAGATGTCCTTATTGTAGGAGGTTGGTCTCGCGCTTGTCTCATCTATCCGGAACGCGATGAATGTTAAATATATTTTGTTCATGGCAGGTGGACCCTCTGGGAGCTATGCTGCTTCTGTGCTCGCCCGCGAGGGAATTTCTGTAGTTGTCCTCGAAGCTGCTAAATTTCCCAGGTACGCATTTTTACCTCAAGGTCCACCGTACAATACTTACCAAACTCACTATACACATAGATATCATATCGGGGAGTCTCTACTTCCCTCTGTTCGAGGATATTTGCGTTTCATTGGAGCGGAGGAAAAAGTCGCAAAGTACGGCTTCACTCGCAAAGTGAGATCTCTCGAGTATTCCACTTTTGTGGCCCGGTCTTCGGTTCAAACTATGTCGTTCTAGCCTGGCGGAGCTATCAGGTTTAATCACAACAAGCAGGAAGCATGTCAGCATATTCTTTTTGAATTCTTTGCGGCATTCACTCATGATAGGACCCACAGACACTGATTTCGTCTCCATTGGACAAGAGAACAGTTCATGGAATGTGGTGAGGGTTCTACAATTATATATGTTTCTTTTCTACGAACTCATTCTTCTGTTCTCTAGGTACGCTCCGAGTTCGACGAGCTTCTCTTGAACCATGCTCGGTCCTGTGGAGCTTCTGTCTTCGAACAAACTAAGGCCACCGCTGTGAATTTTGAATATGCCAACGATTTCGAAATCAAGAAGCCTACGTCTGTTTCTTGGGCTTTGACACCGCCTGGGAAAGGACAAGCTTCGTGTAAAGAAACCTCGAATACAGCCGTTCGAGGCACTACTAGCTTCAAGTATCTTATAGACACTTCAGGTCGAGCAGGCCTAATGTCAACCAAATATCTAAACAACCGACATTTCAACCAGGCGTTGAAGAATATTGCTATCTGGGGCTATTGGGAAAATGTGGGAAGCTACGGTGTCGGGACACCGCGAGAAGGCGCTCCCTATTTCGAGGCATTACTGGGTAAGTGGCACGAACGGAATGTATTCGTTGTTTAATATGTATATATTTAGATGAATCTGGTTGGGCTTGGTTTATCCCTATCAATAACGGGACTACCTCGGTTGGATTTTGCAGGAATCAGAAAATGCACAACGATGACAAGGAACTCAATCAGACTTCGCCTTCGGGCCTTTCTCTTCCCGATATCGCTCGCTCCACAACTGTGACGCGATACATGACCATGCTCAGCTTAGCTCCCGGAATAATCAAGTTGATAACTGCACAGGGTTCTTTTGTTGAGGGTAGTGTGAAGAGCGCGAGTGATTATAGCTATTCTGCCCCTTCATATAGCGGACTAGGATTTAGAATCGCTGGCGATGCAGGAGGTCGGTCTCAATCTTGAACTTCACATAACAAAGCATTAACTCTTCATAATTCTTCGACCTGTCTATGTCGTGTTTTAGCTTTCATAGACCCTTTCTTTTCAAGCGGTGTTCATTTGGCGTTAACCTCTGCACTGTCTGCTGCTGCTAGTGTGAGTGCGTCGATTAAAGGTGATTGCACCGAAGAAGACGCTGCGAAGTGGCATACAGCCCGATTTGCAACAAGTTATACAAGGTTTGCCCTATCTGTCATTCACTGCTAGCAGACCATTGACTGCACGTCTTCATAGATTTCAGCTTGTAGTCCTGAGCGCGTACAAGCAGCTTAGAGCTCAAAATCTGAATATTTTATCCGACGTTGGTGAAGACAATTACGACCGTGCCTTTGCCTTTTTGCGTCCTGGTAAGTAGGATGTGATTATTGAACTCGCGCCTGGTTTAGTTTTATCATTACTATAAAAGTTATTCAAGGCAATGCGGAAATGGGTGTACGGTTGTACGAACGCGAACTGCAGGAATCACTTGATTTCTGCGTGAAGCTGTTCAGTGACACTGCACCTGAATCCCACATCGAGCTCGTCTCCAACTCAAACATCGCACAAGAACTACTCGATCTCACTGCACCAGTTGTCAGTCCGCACGATCTGGAAAGAGCCCTCTCTGTTGCCTCTCGATCAAAAAATACAGACGACTTGGAAACCCGTCGGAACCAAGAAGCAACGAAAATGGTGCTCGAAAAAATCAATGCTCGAAAGGTATTAAATCCGGAATACACTTTAAACGGGTTCGAAGCGGAGGCCATGAACGGATTTTCAATCCGCTTGGAACGAGGAAAATTGGGTCTTAAAAGGGCGTTGGACAACTAGAGCGATATGCATATGATTCACTTTTTATGACTGCAAGATATTGATATTCCCCCCTCTATGTATGCCATTATTCTACGAACAAATACCTGAAGTACACTGTACAAGACTGGTAGTACAATGTATAAATATCTCTGGGTAAAACAGATCCATCATCGTCATACAGAAGACTAAGACGGGTCAATATCGGGGCAATACGTACGTATATAATCAAAACCGAAACTGGTCTCGGATAAACCCCTGCAAGTACTGCGGGGCACAATAAACCTTGCTTGCATTAAATTCTCTCATGAATTCCATCCCATATTCACAATCGAACACTTGACTGTATGTTCAATCAAAGGTTGTGTGGCCCAGCTTTTTTGAGATAAGAACAAAAGGTAAAGTAGTGCATGAGTACATGCATATGAACAAGGATTAGAAGAAATACAATGGATCGGAGCGAGCTAGAGTGAGATTAAAGTGCCTGGCGTGTGAAAAATCCACCGGCGCTTGGTAAAGACGGGGTGGCAAAGGACCTAAGCAAGCAAGGTGATAATCAAAACCGAAACCGGTCACCCCGGATAAATCTTGATAATCGGTGAACGCCTGTTTTCCTTTCTACAACTGCATACAACTGTTATTACTTTGATCATGACTGCAGAGATCCCTTCTCTGACCTTGAATAATGGTACTCGAATGCCCTCTGTGGGACTGGGGTGAGCGACCTTCCGAGTCGTCAAGGCTTTGCAATGTCGTTGACAGTGCCTCAAAGGTGTTGGATGGGGATCCCTGGAGAAGATGAACGAGTGTACCATATGTGCTTGAATGCTATCAAGGTGAGGGACGGTGCTTGATTTCCAACGAATGGTCAAACAACTCATTTTAGACGGGCTATCGCCATTTCGACACGGTATGGATCCTTGCATTTGCGCAATCGATTAAGATTCATTTGAATTCTGGATAGGCTGCAGGATATGGTACTAGTAATCTTTTTGTTCCGATATACCAGTCAGCTCATCTTTCCTTACAGGTAACGAAAAGCAAGTCGGAAAAGCCATCCGGGACTCGGGAATTCCTAGGACTGAGATCTTTCTTACTACGAAACTGCCGTAGGTTGGAATTCAATACAAACTTCAAGATGCTCATTTAATTCAGGAATTATGCCCATGGAAAGGTTCGCGAAGCGTTCGAAGAAAGTCTGAATAATTTGGATTGCGAATATATTGACCTTTATCTTATGCACTGGCCTCAAGCTGGTAAGCCTGGTAAGGGAGTACAATCCTGTTTTGCAAATAAAACAGATCTAATCGTGTACTCACCCACCAGACTCCGGGGAAATTTGGGGCAACAATGCATACCGTCCTCATGAGAGTCCCACCTTTGTTGAAACGTGGAAGGACATGGAAAAACTTCTGGAGGGTGGTGAGTACAATGGCTCAGTCCACAATTCTCGTCCTAATGTCCCCAATATCGAATGTAGGCACAGTAAAGAGTATCGGGGTTTCGAACTTCTCGATCAAAACCCTCGATGTTCTCCTCCCAAGATGCACAATTGTTCCCGTCACGAACCAAGTCGAGATGCATCCCTGCTTACCCCAGCATGACCTGAAGCAGTATTGCGAGTCAAAGGGAATCATTTTAACTGCTTATTCGCCACTAGGTCCGCAATTCACTGTTAGATCTTGAATATCGTCAAATGGTAATCTGTTTATACAGGTCAGCCCACCGGTACCGACCAGGCTATCAGTCTATTCAATATCGACACGATCAAGGTCATTGCTAATAAGCTCAATGTTGACTCAGCACAAGTTCTCCTTAGTTGGGGTGTTCAAAGGAAGACAGCTATCATACCCAAGACAGAAAACAAGGCGCGCATGGAAAGCAACATGACCGTAATGCATATTGACTGCATTGATATCTGCTAACTGACTAGTGGTTACAGCTTATACAACTGTCTGATGAGGACATGAAAACCATAGATGAATTACACCTTCAACCCAACATGCACCGAACGCTCACCTTCATTGGCTTCGGTGAACGCATCTTAGGTGAAGGGAACATATTCGGTTGGACTTACGAAGAGTTAGGATGGAATATGATTGATGGTTTCGTTGTCTCGAAGTAATTTTACAACTTTGTGATCTTGAACAAACTTGGACAGCATTAAAAAGTATTCCTAAGTATTCCAGTTCAGTCAAAATAAGCAAGTAAAAACATTGGGGTGGTTGAGGCCGTCATGAGTTTGTCGTGAAACTTCGTTAGAATAAATATAATGATAGATAGACGTCATTTTCATGATCAAGGACCATAGCTGAACCCTGAATTTGATCGTAGACCAACTCAAAGAGTCACTCCTTCACGGGAGCATTGTTGAGAGCGAGCAGGATGTTTATGTACTTGTTTCCCAATGATTGCGCATACTGTGTAGTCTGGGGCCACTCGGCACGGCAGGATAACGAGAGAAATCGCACCCGAGCAGAGAATTGACTCGAAAAGGCAGGAGCACAAACTACTCTACCAGAGGTTGACAGTTGGGAGACAATGTTTGAATTGTCACGGGGAGTGATAAGAGCCCAAGAATTGGTAGGATTGGGCAAACGAGGAGCCTGTCATGTGATCATCCGAATAGGCATTTGCGGAAGGTGTAGCCAAAGGACGGGGAATAGTGAGAACGGCAGGTAAGGAGTGATGCTTTGACCGTGGATGAAGTGACATCCCCGCGGATCGTCGCGCCTGTGCTTGCTTGTGACCAACTTGAGCAGAAGAACGGCGCAGACTAGGAGAAGTTTCATTTCGTGGGTCGGGGTTAGAAGGAGGACGAGGGTGAGATGGCAGTCGAGCTAAACGCGTTGGACTTGAGTACTGGAAGGTTGGAATGTTGTTAGGCCCATGATCCACATTATCAGTGAGTCGGCGCTCTGGCTCTGTATACATCTTGCCTTCAGAATTAGCTCCTGGCATCGGATTGATTACGTAGGCTGTCATTGCTTGAGGAATACTTGTAGGTAGAGAAGCCTGATTGTGGACTGGATTTCTTTCGCCGGCCACTCCGATGTCATGCCCACTCTCCCAGGACAGGAGCGCAGTCCTCGGGACAGAACGTACATATCCTGTCGAATGCGTGTTATCAGTGCCACGAACAGTCAAATTAGCATCTGAATATTTCGAAGGAAAAACACGGCCTAGTAGGCTATCGGCTGAGGCATCGCCATGGGAGATCATCATCGTCGTAGCCAACAACGCCTGAGGTGGAGGGCTGGCAGGTGGGGGACTGGATTGTAGAGGATAGTCTGCTGTGGGAGGACAAAACACAATCTTCGGCCCTTGTCTGTGTACCGAATTTCGATGTTGAGACTGGCGCTTAGAAGACTTCTGGTACCCATTCAATGCTGAAAGCGGGGCTAACATGTCTTCGTCTCCATATGACGTGACAGGAGAATACGCTCCTCGCTCAGGTTTACTTTGCCTCGATGATAGTTTAGACCGGAAGAGACTCGGAGGTGGCGGATCGTCCATGTCGTATCGACTTTCGGTCGCTGCAACGTGATCCATATCTACGTCTGGGGTAGCGTTTTGGGCGCGTGGTTTCGAGAGATCTCTTGACTTTGATTTCCTTCGGCTGACATGCCTCGAATGAACAACTGAGTGTACATCGTTGTCTTCAGTGCCAGATTGGGAAATGCGATTGTATATGGACTGCCACCACGATCTCCGGGGTTGGTGCGAGTGACCAATATCCTCCATATCTGAAGGAGGCTTGGTATGACCTCCACCAGGATTTTCTGTAATTGTAATCAGAAAGAACCCGGAAAATAGAAAGTGGAACGTACGAGACCCGTAACCACGTCTCTCCAGCTCCCTCTCAATCTGTACTTCCAGTTCGTCACTCTTCTCCCTATATATTCCGTACCCATAATCATTTCCGTGACCAAGCCACTGTCTTCCCCGGGTATCGTCGAAGTACTCCTTTTCCACACGAATCATAGGAAAACGCAAAGGGTTCACTTTCTCATTTGGCTCTTTCATAACTGTCCCGGGCGGCCTGGTGAGTCCAAAAGCATTCTTGTAGTGGGCTACTCGTCGGGCATTGATGTCTGGTTTTGGTTCATGTCCACACATCTTCTCCCAAAGGTAGATACTCCCTATCCAGAGTTCCCGGAAAGTTTCGCGAAAATCCATGGCATGCCCGAGAGCACGCAAGCGGGACATGCGATAAGCTGGTAGTTCCGTTGAATCAGACTCCCTGGGCCAGTACATCTTATATGAGAATGCTTTGATGTGAAAGAAACCAAAAAGCCTGCACAGTAATGAGATTCAGCGCACATAATTCATGTTTATCGATTGAGACGTACATCATTTCAAAAGTTTCCAAAAGAGCTCCGATGCCAATATTGATATCATCTGCAGTCATATATGTCGTCTGTTTGATATATCATCGTATGAATATAAACTCGTATGGTTGAGGGGGAGGATCTCTCACGTCTTTGATCACACCGATCATGCTGAGGACGGAAAGAAATGTTGCTTGCCAAAAAGTTAAAAATACTACGATCTCGTTAGCTCAGATTGTATCGTACTATGCTCTAGAGGTGCACACACCGATGGATTTGACGGAAAACAACTTCAGCAAAGGTTTCTGAGGTGCAAGGATTTTTGATACCGGTACATAGAGTTGGATCAAGCAATACATTGCGACGGTAACAGAGATTGAGACGATGACGGTGATCTTGGAGAACGACATTTTGAGTAGTGTGCATGAAATGAATTTGACTTTGGACGTACATATGAATGACCCCAACCAAGACCCCAAGAATCCTCACAATATAACCCTACATAATTGAGGAGAACAGCTGCAAGTGTAGTGCTGAAAAAACATCAGGTTACATCCAGAACAACGTTCAAGAGACTGACTGACGTAGGTCGAATAACACAATACTGCAGTACACCCCATTTCATCATTTGAAGAAAGAGAAGTCCATCCTAAGGAAGCGTCGCAAGTTTGAGGGATGTTAGGTGGATCGAGAAAGGCGACGTACCGCTGGTTTCCACTTTACGAATCCGAGCGGAAAGACCCATTTACTTGGAGACTCTCCTTTTCTCAGAGCTTCACGATCGTACTCCCTGGACAAGCCGTTTTTGATAAATATAGACCTTTGCTCGTCGGGATCATGAGAAAGATAATTGAGCAGTAGATAAAAGAATGATGTCAAAACAGTAGATTCGTAACCATCACGGACAAGAAGTAGGGGAGTGGAATGATTCTGAGCAAGGAAATTCCGTGAATTCAAAGGGTCTGCGGTAGGCCGATGCACACACCCAGAAGAGATATGAAGCCATGCTGATGATGGCATAGATCGGGACCATGAAAAGGATGCGAACGATATCTAAGCTGGAGTGTTAAGTAGAACGCCAAACGGGCATACATGAAACTCACAGCGCTGTTCAAGTTTCTAAACAACATTGATTAGGCGCATATGAATGGTAGAACACAGTTCTCACATTCGTGTAGTACACCAAATGCTTGTCTATGAGCCAAGCAGAGGTAATGATGGCTATTATGGTAAAGAATCCAGCCACAATCCACCCAACCTGGAGCAAAAAAAACAGTATTAATCATCCGGATAGCATTAGTTCACCATAATAGAGTGCTGACATGATGAGCTGGACAGAAAAGAAAAGTTTGAAACAGGTAATGATGATTTGAATGACGTCGGCGTACCTTGGAAAACCAGATTCCCATTCTGCAGCAACGGCGGGGAATTAGGCTTGAGCTCTGCCCAGCATCTTCCGTCAGTGATATTTGACATTGTGTTTAAGCAAGTTGAGCAGAAAATGAGCGAGAGTGCATGTGAAGCCTGAGAAAGTAAATCGTGGAGTAATAGATAGTCGTGAATGTCGTTAGTGAGGAAAAGAGGAGCTGGAGCTTTCGTCCAAAATGACTTGAATGGCCAACGGTGAATAAGGATAGCACAGTGTTTGCGAAGAGGAGCAACAAGAGGTGACCGGGTGGCTATCTAGCCAAGTGTGGGAAAATATCGCCTATAAGCGCCTATCTCTCTCTACGCCGCGGCTGTCAATAATTGGCCAACGCGCCTTGCATCAGAAGCGATCGCTTCCAGCTCTTTCCTCTTTTCGAGCCACCTTTCCTCGGTAACCGCTGACGCCCCACGGCGATGTTCCTCAGCGACTTTTTCGAAAAGACATCACCCTTGTACCGACGCCAGAGGTACTGGAGCAAGACCTCTGAGGGAGATTTCCTGACTTCCTGACCATCAGCAATCTCGTTTTGAAGTACGTCTGCCTGCTTTTCCCCGATCTTCTCATACGAGTTAGATAAATCTCGTTCTTGAGATATGCTATCCGGTCTTCGACCTCGAGGATTGGCGATAGAACAATACTATCTACTCTAGATGGGCCCAAACCTTCTACAGCATTTCGAGTGTATCCACGCCCTAGAGTCTCACAGCGAAAAAGAATTTGTATTCTTCATCCACTACTGAGCCCGGGTCAGAGCGGTGGAATTGTTTCCTGCGTGTCCTGATTATGCAGGCACAAATGCCTTTCTATCTGACTTGGGCTTCGCTGCTCGTGGACGGGTCAGATAGCTAGGGTGGGGGATTATTCTCTATTAGTTGTGTCATTGTCAATGTCCAGGTAGTAATGCGAAACTTCTACATACATATACATACAACATTCATAGTCTCAACCCACCCGATACTTGTATGCATCCTCGTTGAATATTCGCTCTAGCGCATCAACCTCCTCCTGGACTAGAGCAAGATATGCTTCTGTTCGAGCAATTATTTGTCCCTGGTTGGGAATTCTGACATGGGGTCTATTGATGGTAGAATTTGAGTGAGGGTACGAGAACTAAGAGAAAAGAAACTGACTGTGCGGAATAGCCACTTGCCATGCATTCAGCCACAAATTCAGCCCATTCTTTCTTCACCTCCCAAAGTTTGACTAGCTCATCGGGAGTCAAGTCTTGAAAGGAAGTACACAGATTAGTTATGCTAGATGCAAAATAGCTTTGAAACACTTCGATGAACTTTTGCTTAACGTCTACTGGAGATTTGGACGTCCATATATAGTACAAGTGCTAGAAACTAGCACATGAGATCGAAAGATTTCGATGAATTTAAATTGCTACGTCACCAGATTGCAATACTGCTTGAGAATCTCAACGTATTTTGTTCGAGTGATTTCATGAGCGTCGGAGATGACCTGTAAGGCTTTTCTATCGCCATCAGTTAGGCCACTGGGATATTGTTTGTGGTATTGGGGCCAATATACGTCGCACGCCAATGCGCGACTAGCTCGACCATTTGCCCTTGCGCGCCATTTCTCAATGTTGCTCAATACTTCTAGGAGATCCGGGATATACGCCGGGAGGATATTAGGATATATCATGTTTCGCACGACCAGCGTCATGAGCTCAGGTGGTGGTGGCTTCGCGGCAAGTTTCGATTCTTCAGAGGAAAGGCCTTCGGCGAGAGTTGCTGGAGCGAAATCAATCAAGTCTGTATTAAGTGTACAAATGCCACGGGATAGCGAGGCTCACTATATATATTTCGAAAATCTTCTTGAATGTGTAGTTTGTCTGTAGAGGCACGAGTATTGGCTTGGTGAGCCTGGCGCCGCAATTCTGCGCGAAAACTAGCCTCCATGTTGGTTGAAGGTTAAGACGCGCTTGCAACATTGCTCATCACCTGCTTTGATGAAATGCATCACGTGGAATACTCGTGGAATTTTCACATGCATGAGGAAAAATTATAACACGCCACGATAAACGCCGGCCAGCTTCTGGGTACGATGTCTATGAGAAAGAGGTTCAAGAAAACGATACAACTTCAAGATGAAGACGTGGATTATGATTCAAGTCCCTCACAAACGGACTCACCCGCACCGGAGGCCAGTGACCCCGTGAAACTCGAGCTATGGAACAAGAAACATTCACTGCAGACGGAGGTGGACAAACTGAAGCGGAAACATGTAAGCTCAGTTTTTCCGTCTGCCTGATATACTGACTAGATATAGGAAAGCTCACTGTTCGCTACTCGCAAATTCCTCTTTCCTCTTGGTGTTTTATGTGCGTGCTTGACGATACTGATTTTGGACGACCCTGACATGTCATTCCTCAGTCGGAATTCTCCTTGCCTTCGCCTTCGTTCAACCATCTGACATCCAAGATATACATGCTCAGCTCACACTACTCATGGATCAGTACGATGTTACCCTTCCGCAGCTTCCTGATTTCGACTTTTCCCGGTTTGAAACTGAGTGGAATAAACTTCGGAGTAATATACCTGAACTGTGGAAGTTTAATCGAGACGGTAGAGAGTTTCAAGTGGGAGAGAGAATGAAGGCAAGAGGTTTATCGGCTGAGTACCCGGTTGTGTTGATCCCTGGAGTTATATCCACGGTACGTTGAACGCCTCCACAGTTCCACCGATCCTCAGTCTTGTGATGTGTTCGGTTATAGGGTCTCGAATCGTGGTCTACTACTCCAGAATACCGGCCGTTTTTTCGCGAAAAACTTTGGGGAGGTCTCAATATGCTCTCGCAAGTCACATTCAATCGAGATAGGTGGATCGCGGCAATGATGCTCGATCCTGTGACTGGTCTTGACCCTCCCGACGCCAAGATACGTGCGGCGGAAGGGATAGACGCCGCCAGCAGTTTCATTCAAGGATATTGGATATGGTGAGTGTTTATTTGCTCTGGAAATTAACTTCAGCTTAAACTTTGGCGCGTAGGTCCAAGATTGTCGAAAATCTGGCCGTTGTAAATTATGACACGAATAATCTTTATCTCGCACCATACGATTGGCGGTTATCCTATTGGAATTTGGAGGAAAGAGACGGGTACTTTTCAAAATTGAAGACTACAATTGAAGCTTTCAAGTTAGTAATTTTGATCTGATTTTTTGTTAAATCGCCCAAACTACATACGTCTATAGGAGACGACAAAAGAAAAAGACAGTGGTGGCTGCTCATTCGATGGGTGCAACCGTGTGTCCATCTTTCTGCAGAGCTAATAATGCAATACCCACCTTCAATCAATACCCCTTCACAGATATTTCTGGTACTAAACATTTTACTCGCATTTGATTGATTGTGAATGCCTAGCCTAATTCTTTGTACTGTTTTTCTTTTCAGTATTTGTGAGTCTCATCATATATATAACATTGATTAATTCGTTCATTGACTCCTCTACTCTCTTACTCTAGCCTCAAATGGGTGGAATCACCAGAGCATGGCGGGGGCGGTCCTGACTGGGTTGAAGTGAGCGAATACTTTGATTTGGCGATTTTGATATCTTCCAGACGCCCAGTTTCTGACTGCTGTGATCATAGAATCATATAGAAGCGTATATATCCATCGCTGGAACGCATATGGTAAGTCATTCATAACTAGTCATTGCGGATTTCCATTCTTCGATAAATTTTAATCAAGAAAGTTCGTGATCGCTGACCTTTGTTTTTTTTTGGTTGTATCAGGGTGTCGTACGTTTGTCTGGCTTGTAAACACCGTATTTTGATAAACATGCCGATGCAGGCCAAAGCCATGGCAGCGTTCCTTTCTGGAGAAATGAAGGACACAGTACAAATGAATCCTGCAGGATCCTACGGCAAGTAATCGGTACCTTTTGACGGGTAGGTCGCTTACTGTTTCATAGTCCTGGAACGTTTCTTCTCTCGTGCTGAAAGACGCAAGTTGTTTCTAAGCTGGGCTGGAAGTGCGAGCATGTGGATCAAGGCATGTTTCATTTCACCTGTTCTGCACTCTCGACCTACACCACGTCATGTCAAGCTCACGCTCACATGCAGGGTGGGGATATAATTTGGGGTAATTCGACATTTGCCCCAGACGATCCTAGCGAGAATTCGAATGTGCTCGATGCAAACGACGTAAAAGGGCGGCGTAGCGGTCACACTCATGGCGAACTTATCTCATTCAGACGTATCCCCGTATCAGTACCTATCCCAGAAGAAGGCGAGACGGAGACGAGGAGCACCCGCCCAATGAATGAGGATAACGGGTTTGGGGTGAAGAATATGACTTCCGAGATGGCAGGGGATTGGATATTGGAACATACGCCCTCCAGTTTCCAGGTGAGTTTGATGCTGTTAGATGCACATTACGGATGAGTATCTTGATTCTGATGCACTATGTATCATTGCAGAAAATGATGGCAACAAATTATTCCTTTGGGATTGAAAGAAATGAAGACGCCCTGAATCGCAATGATCGAGATCACACAAAATGGACTAATCCACTGGAGGTCAAGTGCGCGCTCATCATAATTTTCGCTCAACTCAGCATTGAATTAACATTGACTCTCGGAAACAGATTACCCAATGCCCCGTCGATGAAAATGTTCTGTGTTTACGGACATGGAAAGGAGACCGAGGTAAGGCCAAGCAGCCCGAATTATATTTTTGTCATGTATCTGTGTATCATGCTCACGATGATTTTGTGCTACAGCGCTCATATTGGTACACTCGCGGTGATTTTGAACATGACGAATCTGCTGCCGATGGAATATCACCTCTCTGTATAGAACCCGATACAGGATCTAATCGAACTGATCCCTGTGCTGGGTCGACTCCTCGTAACCCGTTGGATATGCCTTTGCTGAGGAAGAGCTGGATTGATGCAGATTATACGGATGAAACTGTGAACCCAAAAGTATGCATATTGATGTTGGTTTCGGATACCCCAATACACAACTGTTATTGTGGAACGTGTCTGTTACAGGTTCGTAATGGCGTCAAAATGGGCGAAGGCGATGGGACAGTCAGCCTGATCAGTCTTGGCGCTATGTGTGTGGAAGGATGGAAGAGGCGGAGATGGAATCCAGCGGGCATCAATGTAACCGTTGTTGAAGTAAATATCAATTTCTGTCATTGCGTCTTGTTTTCGTCTTTCTAATTTACTCCCTAGCTTTCTCATCGTCCAGTCCCATCCATGCCCCGAGGTGGTGCCAACACTTCCGATCATGTTGACATTCTCGGTTCCACAACCTTGAACGAGATCATTGTGAAGGTAGCTACAGGTGCGGGCAATGAGATAGAGGAAGCGTTTGTTTCAAATATCAGGACTTATGCCCAGCGGATCCAATGGGATTGAATTGATTGTTACTGAGGTGAGGTGCTTTTCGAAAGCTGTGATTTTGTAAAACGATCTTATCTCAGGCGTTGTGAAATCCGGTACGATTTGATAGTTTGGTCTTTGTAAAATGTTCGTCCTGAAACAGTTATAGGCCCAAGTCCATATACAGTCGTGCATATGGCTTCCGAAATTGACATCGCATCGCTTTGATCTCACAGTTGATTGGCAAAGTTGCGATCTTCTAGGATTGATGAATTGATCGAGAAAGGAATTATATATTTGAATCTATACCAAGTTGCCAACGATACATGATATTCCATCTATACGCACAGCCATTTCAACATTGGCTTCGACAATTTTCAGTACTTGCATTCCAATCTTCGGTCAGAACGATGCGATGCGATTAGAACTTTCTTTCTCTGCTAGTTGCGGTTCAGTTATAAGTAAAATGCATCGTGGAGGTAGAAAATCATCAATTCCCGTTTTTCTACAGCTGGTCAGCGACCCTTTGATTCTTCCAATATGCTCGCCTTCTTTTTGGGTATACAAACATTCTCTAAAGCTTCGATAGTAGCTCTCTTATCCTCATGGATGAGATTATTGTTTCCTGGTCGAAACCGACTCGTTATCCAATCGGAACACCTGGATGGGCGTCCGTGGATGTCCTCCCATGGTCAGCATGCGTTCATAGCACCTGGGCAGGGAGACGTAAGGTCACCTTGTCCGGCCCTAAACACACTTGCAAATCATGGATACATGTATGTCTTTTCTTTCACGTTTCGTGCCATTCTTCACCCTAATTCCATCAACAGTAATCGCTCAGGGAAAGGCATCTCTGCTTCATCCCTAATTGCTTCGCTCACGTCTATATATCACCTTTCTTTACCACTCGCCACTACACTCGTCGCTGGCGGTTTTTTATCATGCTGCAGTGGCGACATTGGTGAAGGAATTTCACTCCACGCACTGGCTGCACATAACAAGATTGAGCATGACGCATCGCTAGTACACGATGATGCCCTTCCAGGAGCAAAGTTTGCTCCTACGCAAGTCAATCAAACACTGGTAAACGATTTACTCCATACATATCCTGGTGGGCTGGGTATCTACGATTTCGCCGAAGCGCGCTGGATTAGAGAGATGATGCTGTCCCAGGAAAAGAAGCCAAAGTTGAACATGTTTCATGAAGAAATTGGTCATGGGGAGGCGGCGTTGACTTGGTTGCTGATGAAGGACAACACGGACGTTGTAAACGCGAAAACTTTGAGACAATGGTACGGAGTAGAAACATTTCCAGAGACGTATGTCATTCCGACCGAGGAGATCTCACTTGAAATGGCAAGGACTGTGTCTGCAGAGATTGGAAGGATTATGAAAAGGCACTCTTAAATTATAGAATGATTAAAAAGTGTAGTCCATCAACTGATTGTAGCTTGTATGTAGAATTAGACTGTAAGTATGAAGTCATTATTTCGATGTTAATGTAGCAAGCAAAATAATTACTAGTAGTATTTACCTCAAGAGTGATTCGTCAGTCGTACATTTCACGATAATTGAATAAAGGTTGGTTTAATGATTTAGCTTCGACGGTCAGTATGATTACATATAACCGAATACCGAAAGTAAAAAAAGATGAATTCAGCCGAATATGGATGGCGAGCTGTAATCAATGATTTCCCACGTGGTGTTTGCATGAAAGGTTCGGTCAAAGCGTTAAATATCAACAGCGTAACAGGTAAATTAGTTAGGCTCATGGGTCATGATGCATGACGCGAGGTGTAGAGAGATCAGGTATGTCCGTAACATGATTTGTGTGGAAAATTTCGCGATGATTCGGGATCCGAATATCATTGTGTTGACAAAAAACTTGCCGAGAGCCACCAAGACTTGAAATTGACAAGTAACGAAGCTGGAGAATGTCAAAGAAGACATAAACCAACAACAATTTGCCTCTTATACATAGTAATACATAAACTATATCAATATTTTCCCTGTGTGCCCAGTTCACATACTATACAAGTTTTCATAAGAACAGCTCTGCTTGCCCGTTGATGCTTTGGAGAACGACGACACATTTCTCCTTATTTCTCTCATCCCAATATACCGAATTACGTATTATCGCGCCCTTGGTCGGGCCAGATCCGAACACCCTCTTCCTCCCTAGCCCCGCTGGGTCTTCAGTATGTTCATTATGCACCTCCCCAAAGATGTTCGTACTTGACAGAGCATATGTGCCTTCATATGTTGCAGGTAATGCAACTGTCACTCGTCCGTTGGTTGTGGACGCTGTCAGATTTAACGCGGAGTCTGGAGGTAGCGAGGGGACAGAAACGTCAACAATGCCGTTGTTGTTGGTAGTAGATATGAAAAAGCTCGATGAAGATTCTAAAAAAGTCGATGACTGGGATGGTCTATGGACATTGATAGTTGCTTCTAGAGCCTTGTTCGTCGTTTGAACAACAACGTCCCCGCCTTCAGTCGAGTATTGGGGTAATATCTCGATATCCGCTTTCACCTTTGTATTCCTTGCTTTAATTTCTAGGGAGTGTGAAGTGGTAAAATGACCTCGTATTTCCGAGTTGATAGTATAAAGAGAGGCGGAGTTCGATGTTAGGGACTAGGTACCATGAGCGAACAGAATCCTCTGAACGATAAGGATCATTCACATACCTTGATGTTGATCTCACGATTTGAGGTATGTATCGTGGCATTATCTGCTGTCAGCGACTAGAAGCACTATCAGAAGTTTGTGCAGGAGGGGCAGTAGCTTGACTCACGACTGCATTGATGATCCCATTCCCAGCTTTTAGCAGCAGATTCCCAAACGTGACAAACTCATCCAACGGCTGGGAAAAGAAGTGATGGAAATTAGGAAGATCGGTTTCGAACGCGTTGAGACGGAGAATAGAGGGTCCGCGAGATTCAGGGAGTACCAGAGTCACATCGTAGGTCAACTGAGAGCGGCGATATGAAGAGGTAGGCCAGCCTCGCGAGGAGAACAGCCCGATGCCAAGCTGTTTCCGCTTCCCTGGCTTCCTTTGAATTAAACAGACTGCAGTTTGGCTCAACGAATCGTAGGAATCTCCATAGTTGACAAAATCCGTATACGTGGTCTTGACATCGACCCTGGCCATGCCTTCCTCTAGGTCAGAAGAAGACTTAATGCGTAGCACCCCCGTGGATGACCGGCCGCGAGATAAAAGAAAAAGGGTTTCGGAGGTTAGGGGGAGAGTCAGAGAGGTTTGAACGGTTCCGTAGTTGAATTTGTCGGAGGATGGAAGTAATGAGGATGGTTTAGCCGATAACTCTTTAGGCGGAGTGAAGGTATCAAAAGTGGATTCAGGACCATGCGATGAAACCCAGCCAAGACTACCGTTTTGCATCTCAGAGCCTTTGGTACACGAGACGACTGCGATGTTATTTGGTATCGAAAAGTCGCTGTGCTACTTGATCAATGTTATTGAGAACTCAAAGCAGAGAACACAGTCAGCGTACCCAGCCCTTACTCGTCTGATATCTGATAGAAAATGACCCAAGGAAAATTGCCGCGAGCACATAGATTAGAAGCGCTACAGCAAATGCTTTACAGAACCGCTGTCCAGGAGATTCTCTCCTTATCGGCTCATTTGCTTCTACGTCTGTAGGAAGACTCGATATACTTCGTGACTCATTCGGAAGTGATGAGCTTGAGCTCCCAATATAGGGCTGATACTGCTGCGGCTGTGAAGGTAGTATGCGGCCAGCTGTAGCACCATATGCGGGTGGTGGTGGTGAATCGAGTGGCGATTGAGGATTCGATAGAGCTACGTGGCTCTTTGCAGGGGAAGGTGGTATATCGCTTGAGATGATCATTTATAGAGAAAGGCAAGGAGCTTGGTTAGTCGATATACATACTGATCATATATGTTATATGAAATATATTCCTTCTCATCGGCCATGAAATAGACCGGCCTCCTCATGTGCTATCTTTCTAGTTCAAATTGTTAGCCCCCGCTGCGGGAATGACTGCGGATAGAAGAGCATCATCGAATCGAATTACCAGTCAAGAGGACGTTGGGAAGATTGAATGATGTTGACGAGGCTTCATCTTTCCGCAGCACCACCCGTAATGGGCACACATTATGTATAAGCCTTTTATACATATATAGTCATTTCAGTCTAGACTATTTGTACAATTGCAGGAAATGAGAAGGAACAAAGGCAGAAATAAAAACGAACCAGACGTTTTCGTAGTGGAAGGAACTATCATCGAGAAGAAGAGATTTTTCACAAACATATACATATTGTATAATGGCATGCCCAAGCAAGGAAGCGAGTCCAAAGCACGTACAGAGGCCAAGGTGAGTAGCATAAGTAATACAAGGAACCATGAAACCATGAGTATAACGGATGCGAAATGGGTGATGCGAGCGAGACAGCGAACATACTTAAGGTTATGATAATGTTTGAGGACGATAAGGACGATGATTCAAATAAAGGTCAGAAAGGAAAGCAGATAGAGGACAAATGTACAAGAAATCGAATGCAGAGCAGTCCCAACAACTTTGGCAGCAGCCTCGGACTGGGATGAATCATGTTTATCGGCTGGGACCAGGGGCAGAATTCGCGGCCTGGGGTTGCGCTCTCTTTGCTTTGTTGAGATCCTCTTGTCTCTGCCAAAGTAACTCGGCCCACAGTGGATGGGGAGGAATGTGCCCTACCAGCGCATTCAAAATCTCCAGCCTACAATAATAACATGATTAGAATCAACTATTAGAGAAAGTTATGTATAGAAGCTCACCATCTAGCCTTCTCCTCATCTGTGTCTGCGAAAAACAGAATTTCCTCTTCGGGGAACACTAGCCTGAAAGACCTCTCTACCCCGAATAGTCCATCGTATTCATCGTAGTATCGACCAGCCCCGGAGGCAGGACTTCGTACAGCACCATCACGTTTATGTGGATCCTGGTTGTCCTCAACAGCGATGGCATTGCGGAGGTTGATTGTAGCAGTCACCCGTTTTGTCACATCGTTGAATGCAACAAGATTTGCACCGATCACCCGGAATCGACGCCGCCGCCAGGACTGATCAATGAAATATTTTAAGTGAGAAAGACAACAAAACACGACAAGGAAATAATCCACTCACGCTACAGTCTCCTCCATTCTGTGTCAACGTTCCCTCAAAGTAAGTCATCTTATGCCAATTCACATGTCTCAGTCCACGATGACATTCTTCCAAGCTCTGCGGAAGCTCTTCTGGTGGAAGACCAGGAAGCGGCGGGAGTCTGAATACCTGCAACACAAGCTCTCCTACCTGCAGTGTGGAGAACTTGTTTCCTAGTTCAGCCCGTTGGCCAATGAGCGGGAATGTCGTTTCAAAGAGCCGCGTGTCACAGCGACCAGCAATGTCCTTAAATGAGACAAACGCCCGCGCAAGGGTGCCGTCTGGTTTGAGGTACCGTGCGAGGTTTTCTGTGAGACGTTGCGGTGGAAGCTGCGGAGGTGGAGGCGGAGGTGGGGTATTTTGTCGTTTATCCTTATCCTTGTTCTTCTTGGGAGAGGAATGGAAGAAACTTCGCATTCCACTACTTTTTGATGACGATGATGAAGGATTTGCCACCATAGGAGGTGGACGGGGAGGAGCAGGAGGAACAATAGCCTTGAATTGAGCAATAATATGAGGATCGCGACGAACTTTGAGCGTTAGTGTGAATTCGAGCTTGCTGTGCTCAATCCTGCCAAGTCAACGATGAACACAATGTGACAAGATGACGTTATGTTGTACTTACAACTCAAACTCTTGTTCGATTCTACAATCTTTGCCTAGGCGGAAATCAGGAGTGGTTACGAAGTGAATTCCGTTGTTGAGAGTGCAAGAGACGGCGGTCTGTTCCGCAGGCATGGGAACCACAAGTCCTTTAGCACCAAGCACTAAAAAGTCATGCTGTGAGCAACATACTCAGGCTTGTCGTAAGGTGAACTTACCTTTGACAAATACTTTACCGTATGCCTTTCCAGGCTTCTCTTGGTTCCTGAATTCTCTGATTTGTTTAGCATATTCATTCTAGTCAATGAAAAAAGTTGATTGTAGCATTCAATACTAGAGGCAATTTGAACGTACCATATCCGAAGGTCTACGGACGGTACGCCATGCCTTTCCTGCGTTGACGTCTCCCGGGCCAGCCATGTGAGAGACGTCTGAAGAGGCGTAGATAGTCCCTTCATGCTCGCGAATAAAATATTTCTTCTAAAGAAAATAAGAACGTCATTCGAAAATCGACATCCAGATGAAAGAATTAGATCTCTACCTTCTTCTTTTCAGATCCATGAATATTCTTCTTCAGTTCTTTTTCAATTTCGTCACTCAGTGCATCATCCGAACCAGTGGGGGAGGTGTTCACATCGAGTGACAGTTGCGAATCTTGTCCTCGCAATGCAACACCCCTTCTCTTTGCGCCCAGATCCTCCGCGTCACCAGTACTCATACTTCGCCTCCTACTAGGACGCCCAGTAGGAACGCTCAGTTGTGCTCTCGCTAGACCCAGAGGCCTATCATCGTCATCACCCTCCTCCATTCTTCGGAGTTTTCTTCTTTTCTCGATAATCATCGCCTCGCGTGCACGAATGTTATCCTTGGGAGGTGGGGGTGGTGCAATGGACGATGACGTACTCGCATTACGGCTAGGCATCGCAGAGTGCACGGAGGATTCTGGAGGCGGACCAAGACTTCCGACCACGACAGAATCCGTTGCAGCGCGTTGCATTAATTGGGATCCAGGCGCATCCTCCTCGGTGGTCGTCATTGAAACGTCGTGCGGTTCTTCAAGAGTGCTTCCTCCGACACTAGCGACATCATCCATGAGGCGATCCAGGGCGCTGCGCATATCCATTCGTACGTTGACGGAGCCTACGGGCATGTTTTGGATAAATTTCGGAGGAACTTTCGGGGATTTTGTGTTGAGTTCAAAGCCGAGAACAGATTTGTTTGGAGCGGAAGGTGTGGTGAGATCTTCGCTTGAAGAAAGTTCCAGGTCCAAAAATCCTAGCTTGCCTAATCCAAATTTGCTCCCCAGATCGAACTTGAGTTTTTTACTATTAGTAAAAGCAGGAGCCTTCAGCAGTCCAAATTCTTCGCCGTCGTCGTCGTCATCAGCATCATCATTATCGTCCATGCCAGAATCAACTTCGTCACCGCTGAAGCTCTGATCGCGTAACTCGATAGCCTGTGTAACAGCGATAGGATCAGGTTGATCTTGATGCACGGGTTCATTAGGCTCCGCCTGCTGTTGAAGTTCCTCCCCTTTGACTTCGAAATCCATCGTTACGTCGTGGGTAACCTCCATACTTGCTTCCGTTTCAGCAGGCTCATGCTCTTGAACGACCCCGACAGCGACGACTTTTCGCTTTTCCGCCGTTTCGATTGTGGCCATCTGAGCAGAGTTCTCCGTTACGGCCGTCATAATAGACGATGCGTCTTTCTCTATCTCCCGCTCAAGGTTGATTTCCGAATCGAGCTGCTCCTTGTGATCGTCTTCGCGTTCTGGACTATGCTCAATGCTTAGATCGACAATTCGTTGCCTGTCAACACTCGTACGCAGACCACGTCCACCATCAACATTTATTTTTGGACTTCCACTAGGACTGGCGCTCCCGAAGCTTCGTGGACGCAAGAATCGTCTATGCACGTCATCGCGGTTTGATCGGGGACGAGCACCAATGGGGCTGGCGAACGGGCTTACGCTTCCACGAGGAGAAAGCGGGGAGGAAGAGCGCATGGCGGGAGAAGAAATTCGATGCGGGACTGAGCTTGGGATGGGTGGAAGAGGAGAGCGACGGACGGGAGCTGAGGTCGGACTATCAGCTTGAGTAAATGAAGCTTCGCGAGCTAAGCCAATGGGTGAAGCTTCCATTGACGTATTGATAAGACGCTATGATCAGAATATCAGAATGATTAGTGAAGTAACCTAACCGCCACTCGAAACCCACCTCATTCCCAAGTTCTTTTTCGAGTGCACTGATATTGACTTCAGAATGTTCAGTGGTAGTTGCAGACATTATTGAGTCATCTTGTACGAAGCTTCCGGCGTCAAGTGGAAGTGATTCGTCTTGAAGGTTGGGCATAGCAAAAGGATCAGACCCCGTTGGATAGTCTCTTCGGACCGGAGAGTCTAAAAATCATCAGACAACGCACAAATCAAATTAAACAGTTTGCTTACGACCGGGAAGCTCAAACTTGGGAACCAGTCCTTCCATACTGGCCTCATCTAGGTGAGTTTTGCTGCTGAGTTTCATCGGTGAAGGGGAGTCTGGAAGCATTTTCACATCTCGGTCGATGGCTTCCTCCTCTATCCTCGTGGATTGCAAGCGCTCGAAGTGAGTTGAACGACCTAGAGGAGGCGAAGATAATCGATTGCGATGCGATGGAGTAGAAGGAGGAGAGGAAGCGGCCGTTGCGTGAATGGGGAAGGTGGGAGTGTGAACGATGGTATGCGGAGCGGGTTCCACAAAGGGATGAGATTCGTGCTCTTGATGATATCTTATGACCCGGTCTGCGTGGTGAGTCCGACCAAGAGGTATGCCGTCCTCGGTTTCAAGATCAGGAGGGAGTTCATTAGGGTGGTGTCGCGGGGGGGTGCTAGTTTGATGAGAGCCAGCGAAGATTTCGTCGACCAAACCGGTGATACTGGTATCTGCATCGAGCTCTAACTGCTCTTCCGGTTCTTGGTCGGAAAGCTCGATGTCCTCGTACGAGTCATGCGGAGTCTCCTCATTCTTACCCTCACCGAAAAAGTCTACCTCATCCTCAGCAGCATTTCCATAGTTATCATCCTCGTCACTCTCAAACACTTCGCTACTTTCATCCTCATCTCGAGAAAATTCTACCACTTCGCAGTTTTCGTGGAAAGTAACGGTCTTACGCCGTTCCCGTTTGGCGCCGCTAAGTCTGGGACCGTGCATTCTCTTGGTAACAAGAGATGGGCGAACAGGAGAAGCACCAGAGTGAGTAGGAATGCGAGAAGGAGGCGATGCCTTTCTCTGTTTGAGATCAACATCGGTGGAAGAGCTCGTAGCCTGACGAAAAGGGCTCTTTGTAACCGGCTCCTTCTGTATAAGTCCCTGAAAGGTTCTCGACTGCTTCCTCTCTCTTTTCAACGCGAAAGGCCTATCGTTCTCGTTCTCGGCTTCGTCATGCATCGACGGTGGTCGCGGCCGTTTTTCCCCAGACACACGACGGGTTGGAAATGACACAGGAAGAGCTGTGTGGCGAGAAGGAGTGGAAGGAGTGGGTATCTGGGATTTAAAAGGAGATTTAGATACGAGGTTGTTGTTTCGCATGTGTTTGTAGCTCGAAGACGACCTCCTAGCGAGATCGGCTTGTGTTGGGCGAAGATTCGGGGAGGATTCTCGTTTCGATATCCTGAGTGGAGACGTCGCAGAGCTGGTGGCAGTGTTGTCCGATGAAGTTGGAGGGGAATTCCAGCCCATGTTCGATTCCCGCAAAATGGAAGATTTAATGAAATCAGGAGAATTTGACAGCAACCGGTCACGGAGCTGCGTCGAGGATGGTCTGTGTGCCGCCATTCGGCGTCTTGGTTGCCGTCGTAGATAATGAGCAACGAGGTCCGGGTACGAAATGAAAGTTGAAAGTAGTCAACAATGAAGCGTGGGAGCCGTCAGATGACAGGCGCGCTTGAAACTCAACCATGTGATCGTTTAGCCGTAGTCTTTCGATTTCAGCGTCTAGGGACCATTGCTTTCGGTGTCAAAACCGAATGCGCCGTGTAATTTTATTCTTATTCTTATTCTTGCTCTCAATCGCATTTACCAGCTTTCAGTTCCGATGCAAATTTATATGGTTCAATACACTCTGGTGGAATGCCCTCAGTAACCGCGCGCAATGTAGGTCCTTGTATACTCTTGGAACTCAGAGCTTGTCTCCAGCTCCCTCAGTGTTACCTTTCTGCAACAAAAACAAAAGGCTCGATAGACATCGACATAACCCATCCGTCTTCGAAATATCAATGCCTATAAATTCTACCAGATCAGCCCTGATGATCACTGCTGTCGTGTAATGCCTCACCAATTCCCTTCCCAAGGCTGTTTCTACTACCTTCTATTCCTTTGCGGCACGCGAAATTCAATCGAGTGGTAGGAGTATCACTTGGTCACGGAACTATTGAAGCGTATGAGTAAGTACATTGTATGTCATCTACGTTTTGATCCAGCCAATGAACCATTGATTTCTAGGAGGGAAAGAACAAACGCGCCAGAAATACGCTGGATGATCCACCTAAGCATCTTTCACATTCGAAGCCACCACGAACTCAACTTCCTCCGGATTTGACGACGACATTAACCAATTTCCCTGCCGATGAATTGAGTTGAGCATGCAGTGAAAAGAAGGGCGCAAATGCCAATGGATATGCAGGTTTATACAACACAGAAGAGAACAAAACGAAATGGGATACAAAAGATTTAACAGCACTTACCCTGTACAGCACACCACCAACTGCGATTGTTCGTAGAATCGAATCTTCTGTACGAAGCATAAGTGATCTAGCGTCAGCAGCAGTGAATTTGTCGCTCGATCCGGAACGAATCTCCGTGTCAGAAAGATTCCTCATCATCTTCACGGTCGGGTGATAGCCGCGGCGATGTCCAGAAATATTATTTTTCAAGCCATGCAATAGATCAATGTTCGAATGGTCCTTGCTCAGAGCCCAAGAATTTCCGTTGGGCGATATCTCCTCTTCTGAGCTAGCATCCGCGTCTGGGGAAGCGCCATAGTTCCGAGATGCAGCCCGAGCGTAATGCGAGGAATGTGATTCAGCGGAGGCAGATGAGGGAAACCATTGGATATGTAGCTTGAGTGTGGTTAAGTTGTGCGCTGAGCGTATAGCGTAGTATATTGAGTTCTGTACAGACAAAATCAATCGAGACTTCCCTGAAATCATTACCAACACGTACTCACCACGTCTTCAAGTCCAACTGCACAATCTAGTACCTCTAATCGCGGGAAACTGACACAAAGACACTCGACATCACCCATCATCATGACCCCCGCTTCTGCAGTCTCCCATCTTCTTAGCGACGCAGAGTGTGATCTCGCGAGGTCAAGAATAAAGCCACGTGGAATCAGAGTCTGTCCAAGATCACGAAATGAGAATGTGTTGTATGAGCTAGCATCTGGTAGGAAAAAGTGTGATTTGGGAAAAGACGAAGAAGAAAAGGAAGGCGAGTTAGGCGGTAAAGAGAGTGAGAATGCATGTAATTTAAAGGCTTCTAGACCTTCCTTGCTCGCTAACAGTCGGACCCAATCGTACATTTTGAGAGGATCAAAGGCGTCTATTCGTGAATTGCTCCGAACCGTGAGGGTCTTCAGCGAAGGCAACATGATCAGTCTCGCTTGGTCCCTAGCAGAAAGCCGAGTTTGAGAGGGTAGATATTCAACATCGAGGTTGTCCAGTATTGGAAGATATGTGAGGAGATTTAGAATTGCGTTGCTCGCTACGCCTTTGAGTCGTAAACTTCGTAATAAAGGTAGTTGGGAAATGACGGTGATCAGTATAGTCGGCGGAACACCCGCACATCGACCCAGCTCCAGTTCCTCTAGAGTCGGCCCGAGAACGATGGACCAACCGCCCTGAAGGACGCGAGGAGGACCCTCCATGGACCAGACGGAGACTCGGGTAAGACCGGAAAGAGTGTTAAGCGAATCCCAGACGGAGGTTCCGAGGTCGGAATGTGTACGAATGGTGAGGGAGCGTAGTGGTAGTCCATTACTATTACTCCCTCCTTCTGTGGCGTTCCCCCGTACAAGCCCTACGAATTTCGTCAAGAACGCTCCCGGGGCTTTCGTTATATTGCTCCCACGTCCACCTGGACCTAATGCGTCCATAGCTGGACCATACATCGTATCATCCATCCAGGTGAACGAGTGCAAATTCGTACACAGCGCCAAAGCCTTTAGCGCATCGTCGGTTATTGTCGCATATCTCGGTAAACGAGCACGATGTACAGCGCCTGTTTCTGTAAGATGACGGACGTGTAGGGCCAGAGATGGTTTTGAGAGAAGAGTGGTAGCTGGGTGATATAGGATTGTGTTCAAGTCATTCGTATTACTATTCGAGTTGTGGTGGTTCTTCGACTGAATAATACGAGAATCTAGTGTTTGATAGAGGAGGGGAGTAGCAACCTTATTGAATGATTTGGAAACAAGACAACATGAATTCCAGTCCGTGCGATCTGTCAAGTATTCGATGATAGGATGGATCAGGTCAAAAGGGAGATCTAGCATTGGACTGGCCATCTACAGGCTGAGGACCAAAAAATTCTCACGACCTCCGGGTAAAATAATTCTTGGAATTGAATAAAAGGCTTTGGTGACGAAGGATTGGAAGCGCAAAAAATCTTCTCAATAAAATACCTGGTCATCTCCTGGTCATCTTACTAGATCATACCACCACTGTGTTCTTCGCTCATCCAAATGCCCCATGGTCCCACTCTTCGAGGGTGGACACAGAGCTTAGAATACTGTCCCCGAATATGCCCCTTAAGCTTGTGCTCCGAACTCAGTTTGTAGAGCTGCTTCTCAACAAGGTGTGTCTCGTGATGAGCAGCAACCACCGCAGCAATAGCAGCATCGGAATGGGCTCGGGATTCTTTCTGGTGACATCCAGTATTTTTGTCATTCCGTTTGCTGTTCAAATTACCCAGTGCTTTTGCCAGTGAATATCCAGGACCCGTCACCTTCCCAAGGTCAGAACAGAGGTGACGATGATTGCCTTGAGCAGGATCGTTGTTATGGACAACGACCAGCAACGACCTTCAGACAAGGGTGCACTATCTAGCTCGTGCTGACGTCAAGTCACTAATATTGACCAGGATCTGTGTCGTGGTAACTTGATGTCGGATCAAATCCGCCTATGCCGAACTGCCGATCATATACTCGTACACAGGTGCAGCTGAAAATTAGAGTGTATTCAAACCTGGTTTTTACCATTGAATTTATCCTTCTGGACTTGGTTGCCAGATAGCCTTGATCCAATGTCTGATCTTAATCGAAGGTTATGTTATAATTTTGGAACCTGTGATAGTTTTATTCCATCTTTGTGTCAGGACTCTATACAGTTGACACCCTATCAACCCATACCCCTCCATCGAGGTCCAAAGGTATGCGTTATGAGGGAGTATGGGTATAGGAAGGGTGCTATTTTCTCGGCCCAAAAATGCTTGGAAATGCTTTGAAATATGTTATTTTGTTTGGATGGCCAGTAGGTTCACTGGTCGCAGTGCGTTTATGAGGAGGGCTGGCCAGTTGCAAACTGCAGCTACCTTAACTGGGTCCATTCTTACCTCCCCTTCTGAGATAATAAGGCCAAGGTATTTGATCTGTTGTTGTTCAAACTTGCACTTCTGTGGGCATAGGTACAGGTCATGCTTTTCCAGCCTGTCATGAAGTACGTAGCCCCTATCATTTTCCTTTTCTCACCGTCTCTACACCCTTATTTGTACAATACATCACTCCATCACTTTCACATCCCACCATTGTCAAACCCTCATCGATTACTGATCTACCTGACCCCCTTCATTGATTACTGATCCATCTGTTACCCTTCTCCTTCTACCGGCTTCCGCCACCTTCTTTATTCTCAACTGTACAGTATTACA
>MU795230.1:0-38966 GCA_027886305.1 Lentinula aff. lateritia | reverse complement strand
GAAGCACTATGAGGTACATCCCTCTATCACTCTATACTGCACTAATTTTTGAATGATTTGGTGGAGAATTCATCTCAAGATCATGTTTTTGAGCTTAAATTTGACTGCAATAATATAGATGTACTTTCCAGAAAAATAGATTAAATATGCTATATTGAACGTGAACGCACTTATTTGAACGCAACGAACTTGAACGCAAATCCGTCGGAACTTGAACGCACCGGCGGAACGCGAAATTATACCGTCCGACAGACGAGGAGGTTCTGAGGAGAAGCGGGGGGTGTTGTGTCATGACCCAAGAGCGCGTATATGCACAGAAAATGAAAATTCCACACAAAAAAGCTTAGAGACGGATTTCGACGATGAGAGTGTAGTTCAAAGGCGATAAGCGCCCGCTCTCATCGCCACATCTTATCTTATCCTCTGAGAAGCCAGCTTTGCTGCCTTCTCTCGGAACAAGCAAAGGATTTCGCAAAGCACTGTAGTGTCAGTAGTCTCTTCGCATACTTGTTGTCACTGTCGTCCTTCGCTAGCTGTCTCTCAGCATGATGGTAGGGGTGTCTCTCAACATGACGATAGGGGGTCGCATGAGAGTCTATCGCTGTGCATTGTTGCAGATCAATGTAGAAGGAAAGATTCGAATATATTGTTTACTATTGATATCATTATTATCACTGGCGTCCATAGCATCTGGGTTGCTCTCTGTCACTTAACGTGATGGTAGGAGACCGCAGAATAGAGTGGCGTGAATAGAAGTAAAACGGGAGATAGAGAGAGAGTCGGAGAAGGAGCTATGTTCCGGAGGGTCAAGCCCTAACAACAACACTCTTTTGTAGCGCTCTAACTGAGTCGACCCAGCTCCAGGACCGTATCCTGCGAAGGTGGTGTTCCGGTCGGGGACGATTGAACTCGACAAATTTGGTCATCTGCTAATAGCTGCCGATCGAGAGTTTTCAGAGAAAAACTGGTGGCAGATTCGGATTCAGAACGATGATTTCAAATACGTCTAAAAACACATCTTCGAAATTTTTCCCACGAGATTTTAGGATGGATACGGCCAATTTTTCAATGTCTCTGCGAACCAATCTTGTCCTTTTGGGAAATCGGCTCGTTGAAATCTCTTTCTATTTGCGCCAGAATACTCAAAATAGAATGATTTCCGCTGTAGCCCCAGCCTAGGAATTTTTTGTCGACTTTGATTGTCCCCGACTGCAGGGTGTTGAATGTAAGATTGGACATCAATCCTTCAGGTTATACATATATACCAGCCCACAAAGCTTCCACAGTTTTCTCGCGCTCTTCTCTTTCTATTTACGCTCTTGACATACTGCCAAGATTAAGCGTTCGAATATCGATCCTTGCCGTGTCGGATTTGTCAATGCGCTCTTTTGCATCTCTATTGGCTGCAGTAGCAGTGGCAGGCTCCACCTTTGCGTCTGGACATTCCCCAAGGCAGCTTAATCTGCCCAGTACGTCGTGTCCCTTCAAGACCCAGGTTGCATGTCTCGTTTACCCGCTTCTTCTCTAGCTTGTGCCCTTCCGTGTCTAACCGCCACCAGCTCTACTTCCTTCGGTAGCTGTTCTTCCACCGACGAGGCTTGCCTTTGTTCCAACCCACAGTTCATTTCTAACACCACGACGTGTATTGAGGGCGCTTGCACTGGCAACGATTTGCAGACGGCAATATCCGCCGCGGAGGCTTTATGTGCGCAAGCAGTGAGTATATTTTGAGCTCAAGTTGATCTTGTAGCAATCTGGTGACCGTCCTGCTTCTATTATCTCCATACTTTCCCAATACCTCTATATTTAGGGTGTAACACTCGATCCAAGTTCCATTCTTGCCTCTGTTTCTGCCACTGCGACTACGCCCCTGGCGTCGGCTGGCTCGGGATCTGCTGGCAGTGAAAATCCGAGTGCGACTACTAGTGGTACAAGTTCTAGGTGAGATGATACTACCTTAACTTGTCTCCCTGCTTTCCAAGACGAACTCTCCCTTTACCTACTTTATCCCGCCCCCTCCCCACTTTATCCCGCCCCCTGTCTCCATCCTCATCATGAACAACAAGTATCTTCAAGTGCTCATCGTCAAACAATAGTACTAATGGCGCCCTTTACAATGGCATATTTCCGGAGATTCTCCTCGGTCTAGTGACAGGCGGGGTCGCATGGATTGCATTTTAATATTTATCCTTCGCAACACTCGCTTTGGCCCACCTTCTTCTGTGCTGTTCGCGTTTACATGTTTTTCTTCCCTGTTGTTGAAACTCTATTTTCGTTTCATCCCCGGACTTGGATTTGTACCCAACCCAAATTTCAGCCTCCCTCTTCAAGTTGGTACATAGCATACCCTTTGCTTACTGTGTTCGTTGTTCCAAAAACTTTGACTCTGATCAAACACGGCGAATCTCCGGATTCAAGCCTAGTGCATTAGACGACTCGGGCTTATATTCATACGGCAACACGTCCGGCGCTAAGGATCCACTCGACAATTGTGATCAAACATCTACTACAGAACTGAATGAGTCTTGTCTCAAAAGCGTCGATAGAGTGAATAATGGATATTCTCAGCCCTGAGCCTGATTTTCCTCGTACTGTCTGTCGATTGCTGTTGCTACATCAGTCCTGGTCGCATTCTCGGTGCTATCCAAACGACGCGCTATATCTGTCGACATCATAGACATGGTCTTCTGATTCCACATCTGATAATGAAAACACAATGCCGTTGTCATCAGTGTTCGAGGGATCTGAGAACGCACGCAATTTTCGACTGTGATTATGTCAGATACCTTTCTCTCTGGAGTTCATCACTTATCACCGCAAAAAAAAGCAGAGGCAGGCTAAGCTCAACCATACCTGAGCATTCAAATTTGACAGGATATGCAAAGCATTGAGCAATCGGATCGCATGAGTTTACTGGCAAGGCCAATTGAGTGGATTCAAGTAGACGAGGCTGTGAGTCGAGAATGCGACGATCAAGCTGTGGCAAGCATACACTTGTCAAGATGCATGCCACAGCCCTATTCCCGGGATGAGCGCTCGGTGTACACCGTGATTGCAACTGAGATACGATCACCTTTGATCATGTAACTAGTAGCCAAATTTCTTGCAGTCAAAACAAGATGGAACTTGGGGGGGGCAAGACGCAAACAAGTTTGCATCGAAAGGACCGGGAAAGACACTTAGAATGGTACCGAGATGTACCGAAATCTTTCGGTTTACTAAGACCATTAGTTTTGCCAATGAGGAAGGAAAACATCCTAGCCCGATCCCCCAGGATGAAACGTCTGCCTAGGATGGAAGTTGAAAACCAGAATCACAAAGAACGATTACATAAGACGGACTCTCTGGGGAACGTGGCGACCGCCGACAGCAATTCGGTACAGGTTACGTACGCTCTAATTCTCTTAATGCACCCAACTCAGTCTCAACTCGATTCAACTTACCTTCCTTCGTACTTCTACCACCCCTTCCTGATACATGGTAAACATTTTCTCCTTCATCCCAACTTTGAACAGTCTAAACAAAAGCTTATTGTATTATAACTCTAGAACCCGGTCTCCTAGGATATAACATCGAAAATGGCCTCAATCAATATACTCCCCGAAGAACTCACTGAACAGATTCTCTGTCTCTGTGTTACTGCGTCTTTCGACCCTCCTTCCCCTCGCCCAAAGTGGTTGACTTCTACTTCCCCTACCTCTCCGTCGGTGGTAAAAAGGCGCAGCTCTTCAGCAATCCGGAATCGTCTTGCCCCTCTTCTCGTCTCAAAAAGCTTCCACCGCATCGCTCTTCCTCATTATTACTCTATTGTCCATATAGCGTCCCCGGATCAGGCAACGGCTCTTCTACATACTCTGCGGACTCAGGAGCACTTCGTAGCTCCATACGTCCAAAGGTTCGTTTCCGCAAGCATTTTTCCCCAACTTGGTGCCATCCTTCAGTGCTGCAAAAATATCCGGGATATCGATATCTGCCTAGATTCAGGCCCTACTTCCTCAGGTGGGGTGGATCTTGCTACAAAAGAGTTTTGTGATGCGTTAAATGGATTGCGAGGCATTGGCTATTTTTCCTTGCGTAAAGCACCAAATGCTTATTTGACGCTCCCACGGATCCGATATGTCTTGACAAGGCTAGCTGCTGCAGTTGAAAGTTGGGCTTGCCTGGTTCGTTCTTCGACTGAACTCCATTGAACACGAGCTGATTTATCATTCATCTTAGGAGTCAGCCAATGTGGCGTTCCGCATGTCGGATGATAATCCACAGGCACTACTAGCGATGGCTTATTTCACGGTCTCGCAAGGCCTTCCTTCTCTCTCGGTACTTTCAACGCCGTTATCTGCCTCTACTCCTGTGTCAGATACTTCGCCTCCCACGTCACCCTTGATCATTAGCCCTTCTGCAGGCGGTGGACCCATAGATTTATTGACCAATGCATTGGCCAAATCTCCGTCTCTACAAACATTCGCCACGCAAGTCCCAAGCGTCTGGAATGAAGCCATTCTTCGCGTGTCACAGAACCCCTCTCTACAAAAAGTTGTTTTGGGTGACCCCAAAACGGGCGTTTTGACTACAGGATTGTTTATGGCTGAGTCTAAGAAGCACCCGAGACTGGTAGAGCTGATCAAGGCTGGAACGTATGTTACCTCCCTTTTGCTTGCTTCCATTCGTTCTGACACGTCCGCTGACCCTGTTTTCTTCTTACGCAGCTTAATAGTCAGAACGCGTGCTTATACTTTGGGCAGTTTTGGAAACAGTACGGCAATTTGTCTGTCCAACTGGTTAAATTACTGATGTTGCCAGCAGTTGCTTCATCTGTATCAACACCGTCTACACCTCAGTCTAAATTAAATATTAATGCTACAGCTCAATCCGATCGCGCTCTGGTTGTTCGAGGCTTAATTGCATGAACTCCATGGCTGCCTCCTCCCTCTCCCGATTCTTTCAAGTAAGACTACAACTCATTTCCGATCTATCATCGGTGCTAAATTAGGCTTACAGGCGGTAACTTCATAGCTTTACCTCTTTGCTTTGTACTGTTACTGTACGTAGAAATTCATTTTGCCTATCTTATTTCCACAATTCGTGACCTATAGGCTATATCTGTGTAATCTTATACTCGGACTTGTCATACATTCCTTTCCGTAATTTCTTGTAGATATGTATTACGATCCGTGATTATGCCATTTTCAAGGTTCATAAATGCAAAAAACTCTCAATAAAGCAACAAAGCAAACTCTTACAAATGACTAATGTTACTCGCTTTTTAGATACATTTAGGCTTTGAACGAGTGCTTCATTCACTTGGTACGTCGGATTTCTTCGCCCCGGCTTTTCGATGATCTGGGACTACAGCGTCTTTGGGCTTGGTCTTATCGGCAGCTTCTCCCAAATAGGTAGGGAATCTAGGACAAAAAACGACGAGTATGGATTCATTTTGCTCCCGAATCCGAAAACAGTAGACCGTACCTCGGGACACCATCCTTGGTGAGTTCTTGAAACCTGTACACAATAATTGAGCCGATTTTGGGGGGAGTTTTACGTTGCTTGTCGTTCAGACCGCTGCCGACGTCGAATGTCTGCCAAGGAATCAAAGTGAGCTCAGAATTGGGTCGATTGAATCAATATGAATTTACCTTTCCAGAAGCCATCTTACACTTCAGCGCTCCAGTGACACCGGCATTTCGTCCTTTGCCAGGCTTGTACCCAGTTACTACTGCCTCGGCGTCGTAGAATGACTAGAAAACGAGAAAACGAGTTTCACAAAACGCAACGAAGAAAAGATCTGGTAATCTTACTAACCTTGATCTTCAGTAACGTACTTGATCTCTTCCCTTCATATAACGACCCCGGTTTTCTCAACATCAAACCTTCTCCGCCTAGAGACTCAATCTCTTTGAGTTTATCTAGGACATGTTTTCGGCTTTTGGCTTTTTGTTGTTCGACAATGATGACCTTGTCAGACGCATATGATCCGGTGCCAGGTGCGAAAAGCTTTTTGAGATGTTCTAAGCGCGCTTCGAATGGTTGAGTGGAAAGGGATGGTATGTCAAATATCTGACATAAAGAGGAAGCTGCGTCAGAGACGAAGGAGACAAATGGAGTATTCAAAAAGCGGACCGATCGAACATACATGAAAAGTTATCCCCTTCCAATGAGGCGAATTCATTGTTTTAACAATGGACACGGTATTTTGGAACTCTCCTCGCCCACCGAAGAGTTCTCCATCGAGAGTCACGTCTTTGGGAAGTTCTGAAATAGCAGGTAAGTGTGTGACGTGAGTACGAAAAGAAAGAAAAACTGACTATCCAAGAACCATTGAGGAGGGGTGAATGGATTTCCGAGACGGCTGTACATGCGTTTTCCATCGTAAAATGTTCTGTCGAGGATAATTGGATATGAACAAGAGATCTTCATATTAATTAAGTACTCACCGAACTCCATCCAACTTTTCGGAAACCCACCACCCAGTCGGATCCGGACCCTTGTCGACGTCCCACGAATTTGCTAGGAGAACAGCAACGTCCGTTTTGCTTGAACCTCCATTGTCATCGTCATCCCCTGTGTTTTTTCCTTTCTTTGAGGACTTTTTCTTTGAATTCGGAGGCCGTAATGCGGCCCCATCTGGATTTTTTAGTTTGATACGCGCAGCTTCGTATTTCTCGCCGAGAAGAGATATCAGATGTTTACAGCTACGCGCGTTGACAGGGACAGAAGGCTAAATAAACAGAAAAGCTCGAATGAGGATGAGTATCGAATGATCACACAAGTAAACTTACTTGGTTCCTCCAAGCCTCCCAGAAAAGAGAACTGAGTCTAGGAAGGAAGTCAAATGACTGATTAAACTTACAGGACAAGTACTGCAGATCTTAATCAGCGACCAAAAGACAAAACATGTCCATCACAAAGAAAAGCTTTACCAGTAATAATGATCCCAGGTTCGTTTGACCTTGTACGTTGACGAACTAACACAATCGCATCAATTGTTTACCAAATATAATAGGGGAAGAGAAAGCACACCAACGAACCTCGTTTGAGATTGTACTTCCATCTCCTCACCATCCTCCATCAAAACATTAGGTTTGATTCCTTTGATTGAAGCCAGCTCGTCGCGACCCTCGTCATCATCATCATCATCTTCTTCTTCTTCATCGTCCCCCTCGTCATTATCCTCCGGCTCGTCTCCTTCCTCTTCCTCAAATTTCTGTCGTTTGGAGGCAGGTTTGCTTTTGATAGCAAGTTTCTTCGAGGTCGAGGGTGGCTTTCTGTCCGCTTGATTGTCAGAATCGTTGGCATCATCGTCATCGGTTTCGGATTCATCTTTTCTGGTGCGTTTCCTGGATGATGGCTTGGAGGTCGCCTTTGCGGGTGCCTGACGTGAATAGCAAAAGATGGCGAAAGGGGAAAATGTGAAACAGAATCAGTGCCTTATCAAGCGAAATTGTAAGTTGTGATTCGAACGAACCTTTGCTTTTGACGGTGCTGGCTTCTGATCAGATATCTTTTTCCCTTTCCCCTTAACCAAGGTACTCTTGTTATTATTATCCTCTGGATCGAGTTCACTATCATCTTCAGTCTCAGAAATGGCTTGGTTGCCCTTGTTGGGTTTCTTTACAGGGGATTTTCCTTTATCTGATGACGAGCGTTGTTTCAGGCGTTTGTTTGGGTTATTCTCCACCTCTTCTTCTTCGCCCTCAATCTCCGGATCTTCCTTTGCTCGCTTCACAGGCCTTTTGGAAGGAACAACAGACTGTTTGGTGGGCTTTACATCATCGTTTTCATCTTCATTCATGTCGACATCGCTGATATTGTCCATATTGTTTTCGTCGTCATCTACGTCCATACTATCATCATCATCATCGTTCTTCTTATCGTTCTTCTTCTGAACTGTTTTCTCCCTCTCCTTTGCCTGTACCTTGGCTTTTGTCGTCTTCAAAAGGTTTGAGCTAGATGGTTTCGCGTTCTGAGGGGCAGCTGATGTCCAAACAGGTTTAGAGCTCAGTACAGAAGTCGGTTTGGTTGATTTTGAAGTTGAAGTCGCTCCATGCCCCTTGTTATGAGATCCAGAAGAGTCCGGCGACGGGTTGGAAGGTGATTTCTGGTTCGAGTGATTCTGGGAGTTTTGTGCTCGTTTCCTGCGCACGGGCAATCCTTTCAGTGGGGGACCACCAGGGTTCATGTACTCGAGCCGAGCCTCTTCGTATTGTTCACCCAGTAGTGATATAAGATGTTTGCATGAGCGTGCGTTTACTGGGGTGCCAATCTACGTCACAGTAATGAGTATACGAGGGAGTCACACGTGTGGCAAAGCACACCTGGTTTCTCCATGCCTATTGGATAGGACAATGCATAATAGAACGCGATACATTATGGATAGTGGCGTGATTAATGATTCGAAGAGACGTACCGGGCAGGTGCTAGGATGAAAGCTATATCAAATTACTCGGCAAAATCAGCAAATTAACATACCAATAAAAATGCTCAGAGTTTCGCTTTACCGTAAACGTTAAAGCGCTAGAGGTTAGATAAATCAGGATCCACGAGAGACAAAATGAAGCGGGACAATGAGATAGGGAACCTAGTACTCACACGAATTTCGGCTGAATTACCTTCTCATCTCCTTCTTCGAGAGTTAAGTTTGGCTTGATACCGTTAAATTCTGCGAGTTTGTCGTTCACCATAATGATAGTGGAAGTAACTGTGGAACTAATCCTATGTATTAAGTTTCCTGGGGGCGCTTATATCAGACGCGCAGAGTATTGGTAATAGTGACTAAGCAATATTGCCGCAAAGCAGCTGTGGACCCTCTGCGCGGAGCGCTCAGAAATCTGCCGCAGAGCGGCGCGGCGCAGCCACTTTCCCTCATGTTGAATACCTGAGGTGCCTTCAGATAAATTTCCTTGCAGCTCTCATTGTCTGTACCAACTTTTGAGATATCTAATTGCTTCCATGTAAGTAATCTTTTTGCTTAATTATCAGTAACATTTGGTTCCAGAGCAAGTTTGGTCCATTGCACTTCCAAGGTTCCAGAGGTTAGAATACCTGGAGGTGATAATGCAGGAGACTGCATTTAAACCATGCATAACACTAATGCCTTCAAATTTGGATGAACCTGCCATTTATATTGGAGAGACATCAAATTTTCAGTCTGTCTTGCTTTTGCAAATGGTCAATCAACAAATCCCAATGTTAATTAGTGAAGCAAATAGGCTGAAATCTGCACAAACTGGGGTCAAAGCTATTTATCCCAAAGGTCAAGTTGTTTGTTGCACTGTATGATACAAATTCTTGAGGCTGCACAGATAATACTTAAGCAATGTCTGATTTAGAACATAGAAATCATATTGTGAGGTCTGTTTCACACTATCTCCTATCTATCCTATATCAGAGGTTCCTTTGAATTAAATGACTAAATGCCAAGTATCAATGAATAGTTTAATCTCAAATGATAGTGTTAATGTATACTCAGTTGACAGTAAAGCAACTATATTGATTAGGTACATCTGCAAAACCTGTATTTTCGGCTAAGGGTCCGAAAGCAGTTGAGAGCATTTCCCAGCAGTGAAAGCACTCAGAGCAGCCTGCTCTCAGTGCTTTCAGTACTGGGATCTGCTCTCAGCCCTTAGCCGAATATCCATGTTTTGCAGATGTACCTGTTAATGTATACTATAGCAAGTCAGTATTTAGTCCTGTAGAAATATACTATTGAGCTCACCTCAGTTGACTGTAAAGCAACTGAGGGACTTGAAAACACTGCAGGCGTGATCTACATTCAACTGTACAGTATATGATAATAATGCCATTGCTGAAACAGGAATGTTGGATGTATCCACTTATAGTGTATTCTCCCCATCTCCGTGTACAGCATATTCCTCAACAGATAAAAACACAACTATGTATATTGTATGTACCTGTTAATGAACAGTTTACTCTACTGTGTATCAGTATGGTGGTTGTAGAGAGTATACTATGCTCACAGTTGATAGAAACACAACTGAGGGACTCTATGGCACTGTGTATGATCTACTACCTACTATACAGTATAATAATAACACTGTTTACCTGTCAGACTGGGTTGTACATACAGGTGGGTAATGCAAGAATGGCTGTAACAAACACTGAGAGTTCAACAAGTCAGAAAAGTAATAAGGAACAGGAAAGTACTTTACATATCTGAGAGTTCAATAAGTCAGACAGATATCTGACTTGTGAATTCTCTGGTTCTGGTTATGTGGACCAGAAAGTACATCATATCCCAAATGGTACAAAACATTGGCAACAAATCAAACATTCACATTGGTAAAGAATTTTTTTGGGTTCTACAACTTTACAACATTACCATATATTAGAACCTATTAGAACTTAAGAATTACACTTTAGGCACTGCTGATCCTCAAAAATTTTGGTTTGACACTAATGCACTGGCCCAAAGTATGCTATTGTAAGACCTGGGTCAGAATTGGTCTTAAGGGTAGGTTTGGTATAAGGGGTTTATGTTCTAGCATGCTAGGAGCAAGCTGGAGCTTGAAGGGAGCTACGGGAACTGCGACCGAGGATGGGAATGACCTAAGAATAGTTCGGATTGAGAGGAATGACTCTTGAAGAGGTTCCTAGGAGGTCCTGGAAGATCCCTAGGACATTAATGGGTGGGCTAAAGGTAATCAGAAGCTAGGGAGTGTCAGAATGTTGCGTAGTACGAGTTGTAGTAGATAGTAGCATCAACACAGGATCGTTGTAGATCGTAGCTGATGTGAGTTCCGAATGTGAGAGCTCCCGACAGAGTGTAAGCCCGGGAAGTGGAGGTAGCGGCTGACGTCCTCAAGTGTGGAAGGTAGTAACAGAGAAGCGGCACGTAGTTCAACGTTACCTAGGTCAAGGCCCCAGAGCTCATGGAGCACTTGGGGAGCTTGGGGAGGTTTGGGGGAAGTTGGCTCACCAAAAGGATGGACGTTGGGGGGCTTTAGTATTGATCGAGGGAGCTCGAAGACTCACTCAGGTTGCTTAGACGTGGAGTAAAAGCATGTATTGGATTGTATAGACGATCATAGAGACAACACACAAGAGTAGAGAAACAGAGATGGAGAGACAGAGAGTAAAGAGAATTCTGTATGGTTAGCAGGTACAAAGGGACAGGGACTGGACCTATGCAAAAGGGTGTGTGTTCAAAATATACCAAGCTGGGGCTTCGGGACGTTGCAGGACTACTTAAATAGGTACGGGAAGTGAACAAGGGGATCTCAGGGGATCTGGAGAACATGAGGTAGGTAATCGAGATTAATACTTAATGGATTTGGTGGGGTTTCATGTGCATGTCAGGGGAGCTACGCGTGTCGGGGAGCTGTCAGGGCATTTGGTAATGGGAAGGGTATCAGGGAAGGGGTGGTGGTACTGTCTTGGGAAGGTACCGGGACCGTGAGATACGTGAGGTAGGAGGTGTGGGAGCGTGTAGTTGTTACTGGGACTGGCCTGGTTGTAGTCAGGGCATGACAGCTATATTCAGACAGTGGTGCCAAATTTGGAGCCTAATAGTCAGTTTGATGTCTAGAGTTGTCCTGACTTTACTAGTATCAGATTCCTATGTACAGTACTTGTGACAAGATGTGACAGACTGCTTGCTGTGATGATGGTCCATTCCCATCACTGTTTCCCTAGTCCATCAAGACCTTACCAGCTTGTTCAGAGGTGTTCAGTAATACTTGGCTCCTTTATATTAACAAAGGTTGATAACCTTCAATTTTTATTATGGTATATTTATACAGTATGTACTCCAAGTAAAAATTGTTAAGATGTATTATTCTCAGTGTGCATATTGTGTACTGCATGGAGTGGGATGGGGGCAGAATGTTAGGAAACAATTTGAAGAAGGGTGGAATGGGTGCTACAGGGCACTTTGTTATCTTGCTAAACAGCTGCTAACATCTATTGTCATGCAATAGATCAATTACTGTATATAGGAATCTGACATCAGTAAAGTCAGGGTGGCTCTATTAGTGTATACTCAGTTGTCTGTCAAGCAACTATATATATTGTGTGTAGTACCTGTGAGTGTATACTGGAGTATGTTAGTGTCTAGTGTATGGAGAGTTTGTCAAGACCATGCCTCGGTAATGAGCTTGCCTTGTTTTTGTGTGAAAGAGAAAGGAAGGAATCAAATGGGCACTCCAACCAACCAATCTAATACACAATATGCAAGTTCACTGCTATCAAATTTATTTAATAGCAAGGAGTAGCATTGTCGAAGGTTCCGCAAAGCTTTTGAGAGCTAAGAAAAAAGCTTCAATCAATCAATTTGAATTGCTCTAAGGATTTGGTATATTCCTTTGATTAAGGTAGATTCAGCACAATTTGTACTTTTGGTAGTATTGATATGGGTATATCAAGAATTGGGGGTTTGTGTCATGAAGTACATAGCCCCTATCATTTTCCTTTTCTCACCGTTTCGACGCCCCCACTTGTACGATTACATCACTATCAAATCCCATTGATTACTGATTCACTTGACCCCCATCATCGATTACCGATCTACCTGTTACCCTTCTCCTTCTACTGGCTTCCGCCACCTTCCTTGTTCCTAAACTGTACAGTATTACATTGTCATTTCTCACAGATCAGATTATGTATAAATAACCAAACCCCCACAGCCTGGTCCCTTATCTTAACCTCTCTGTCATTATCTTGGGACCAGGTATGTGTTTACTTAGTATTACCTATGACTATGATACTCAATATATCTCTGTCATTATCTTGGGACCAGTCTGTCCATGCTTTGCTCAGTTGCTCCGCTTCTACCATTTACTCAGTTGCTCCACCACACCGTGTGCCCTGTTGCTCCACACTGCTGCCCCGCTGAGTCACTCTGTCGCTGACACTTTGTGACAGTTTGAATCAAAGTAAATTAAAACCAGAACACACAGACCCCTACAGAGGGCTAGAACTATGTGCTGGCACAATCACACAGCGTGATTTGCTCTTAAGACCAATGGCTGATCCTAAGTTCGAAGAATACCCAACAACTGGATATAACTTCTTGCAGTTACAAGGAGCAGAATACGATGTTCCTATACTCACAAGTGCCAGGCCCAAATGGCTGCTAGCAAAAAGGCTTCAGTCTGGCAGGAGTGTGTCTTTCCTTTTTATGAATTAGCACTGCAGTGTTGTCCCAAAATCACTTGTATTCCAGATACATCTGATTGCTATTTATACATACAGGATATAGAATTGCACAATACAATTAATTTAATAGAATAAACATTCGGAACCACAAGGAAACTTCTATAATAGGTCATACATTATTTAATTTGAATCTATTCATTCTCATTTGGTCCATATTGGTTCCAAGATTCTAGTATACCTCCAAACATAGGTAGGTGCTTCTATTTTCATTTAATTTTAATTGTTTTGGAGAATGACTTGAATGGTGTTCAGCTGTCATTGATGCTCAATACGTCCTTTGATTGTTTGTCACTCCGTTCGGAGGCAAATCAGCTCTCCTTGTTTCTAATCCTATCAATCTGATTCATCTGGATTAAACTAGTTACTTCTCTCTTTCAACAGACACCCATTGGGTCTATACTCTATCAAGGGAGTTGTGCATAGTATTCATTTAATTGTATTCTTTAATATTTTCTACATCAGGACTATTTGACATTCATTTGATATGTCTTCGGAGCCTCGCAGTACTTTGATTATTTTTCTAGTCATTTTCCTCAACCATGCAACCTGATTGGTCTATGAGACTAAATCAATCCTCGGCTCATGGTTACTTGAGTAAGTTCTTCCAAACTCCTGCCAGTGTAAGGTCCAATAAGAATACCCTTGGTATGTCATATGTGAATGGTCATCCTTCAGATGTAGTCCGAGTCTGGTATAATCCTGCTTGACAAACAGGTAGACTTTTATCCAAAGGTAGTATCGGGGATGGGTAAACTAACCAACTTGTGGTAGTATGGGTATAAGGTCCCTTCAACTATTAGACTGATTCAGTATTGACTTTGACTGTCAATCTGAGTCTCAATTACAGTCCTCTTGATAAAAATCTACGCATGAAAGTGTCACAATTCACTGCATAGACGTCTAGCCAAAATTTCAGCATGTCATTGGTGGCCTGCCCCAGCGCTCGGTACTCTCCAAAACTTATTGTTTATTGTAATCTCCTCTTTATTGTTCTTTTTTGCTACACATTCCCTTTCTGCTTAGTCTCTGCTTATTGTCTTATTCTCGACCCCAAAGGCACTATATGTATAGCTTCTAGTAGTTAGTTTGGTACTCCGCTCTGATGCGCCAATTCGTAGATATAAATGCTTCTGTACTATACTGTAGTTCTTCAGTTTGATTATCTACTTAGATTGCTAGATCACCTTTGGTTACTCTCTCTGTTTTCTGAAGTCTCAAGGCTGATACTTTAAGCATTTCTGTCTCGACCTTAGAACCTCTCAGTTCTTTAGTTCACTCCTTATTGTTGGCGTTCCCACCGTACTCAGCTTGGCTGCTTCTCGTCCTCTCACCTCTGACACTACTCTTCGGGAACTAGCGGCATAACGGCGGTGTTGTTAATAACTTCACTACTTTCCCACCACAGCTTCTGCCCTTAGTTACCGAATGGCCCTTGGCATGGCTTTCTGGTATACATGATCTTAACAGAGTTGGCTCATAGCTCACCTCGGTTGTCTGTCAAGCAACTGAGGGAGTCTTGTTAGTGTATACTGGAGTGTGTTAGTGTCTAGTGTATAGAGAGTTGGCTCATAGCTTACCTCGGTTGTCTGTCAAACAACTGAGGGAGTCTACAGTGCAGATGCTTCTGAGATATATAAACTGTATAGTATAAGATAATAATGCCATCTTGGATGTATGTACTTGGGGTGTTGTTCATGTATACGTACTCGTACAGAGTATTCCCTGACTCTACACATCAAACTGGCTCTAAAGTATGCTAATTGGTCATTGTTCTGGTGGAGCTTCCGGGGGCCTTTCTTACCCGGTTTTCGCCCTCTAAGGGGGTTGTCAGGGGTCCTGTCCGGCATCAGTCAGGCTTTAAGTCACATGAAATTTATGAGTCAGTAATAGCGCCCACTGTCTCGGTGTCAAACTCAGTACCACAAGCTTTAGAACCCGTGCCTACGCCACGGTAGCTCGCACCGCACTCTAGCCGGGTTCACAGCTTGTTGGGGGCAAGCCCCCAAACCCCCATTTGTTGTCGCTTTGCTCCTCCACAATATATAGTTGTTATTCTGTGCCTCATTTACAAATAATATATATTGTGAAGCTAGAGATAGTGCTTGATGTTAAGGAATACCCTACCCTTTTCCTACTTGCTACCCATACCATTGCTCATCAATTTATTTTCTCAATCTATTTTCTTCCCCAGGGTACAACTATTGTATTCAGGATTATACTGATGACCACCTAAAACCTTGCTTTATAATGCAAGCCATCAGTGGCTATGATGCTGAAACTGATCCGGAAGCATACCGTTCTGGCTTTCCATACCTTGTGCATTTCTCAAGTAACAACAAATATGATGCCTCCATGAATTGAACAGAAATAAAGCAGCATGAAGCAGTGCAATGAGCAGCAGCAGGATCTGTTGGAAATTCAATCTAGCCAACATCAGCTGAGTAGTGCCTGTGACATTAATGGTGACTGATGTTCTGATTTTAGAGTCTGCATCAGTGGCATTGATATTGCACTAGTTATCCACATATGCTGGACATTAGTGTCATTCAAAGTTGAATTGAAAAGTGCCCACTGCCAATGGCACCCATTTGCTTATAAATGTCACCTGCTCTTAAAATAGAAGTCACTTTGATGTAACACTGCATGCAACAGTAATTTGTTAATCACAAGAGATGCCAGTGATGTTGGTAAGGCTTGAGACCAGCAAAAACTCGCTCCATATTCCTTGCGTGTTCCTCCATCTCCAGCTGTCTACTCCGATGACCTCCAATGCAGGGCATAAACTCTTCAACATTATAAAGTGGTTGTGGTTAATGGGTACTAACTACAGTCTCTATAAATCAGTCTGTACAGTGCTTCCTACTGCCATAAACTCGCTCCATGATCCTTGCATGTTCCTCCATCTCCAGTCATCTACTCCAATGACCTCCAATCCGGAATATAAACTCTTCAATATTCTCAAGTGATTGTGATTAATGACGCTTCCGAATGGTTGTTGCAGATTACGTGTATGCTCCGGAGTGGTGGGCTAAAATCCAACATGTCTGCCAAACTGTTTAACAACTCTTCCTATTGTAACTGAGCACCTGTTAGCATCTAATTTGATTGTAATTTGCTCACAGGTTCATTCACATTGTTGCAAAATTTTACCTCCAAATTTCACAGTTGCTTCATTACCAATAACAACCTGCACATTGTGTTGCTATCACTCCTGTTGGGAGATAGATTCCCTTTTAGTTACCGATTCATTCCGGATTCATGTGACTCTGTTTACTTATAGACTTTTTTACACATTCATCACCCTCAGCTGTTACTACTTCGTTGGTTCCACACTGAGGGTGAGTATTCCATTTCCTCTACTTGTACTTATCGATACTTACATGTTAGATAGACTTCTTTCTTATTGCTCTACGTACAGGTATTATCTGAGCTGTTACTACTTCATTGGTTCCACACTGAGGACTTCTTTCTTATCGCTCTACGTACAGATACTTGACCTCTAAGAACTCCCAAACACGTTCACCTTCAAATCTATAATGTCATCAATCTGTATGGTTAGTTCATCCACTTTGTTTGCAGACAAAGCAACATTGGTCAAGGTCACCCTTTTCAGCTTCAGGAGTCCATGATTTATTTTCAGCAACTGCATTGGCCCCACATATTTCTCAACCGAATCCAAAAATGGTCATTTCTGTACATCATCCTCCGTGAATGGCGGTAAGATCCCTTTGATGTGCAACTCCTTCAAGCCCTTGAACTTCTCTAAAACAGCTAAAAACGGGTACATTGGTGACATTCTCCATCAATACATTTCAAGTTGCACTACCATTGAATCAGATGCTCAATAACTATTCAAGTACATGTCTTCCAGGATCTCAACCTACTCCGCTAAATTGCCCTATAGGAACTCTGGATTGAAAATGTTTTGCATTGCATGCTTTTACCCAACCTTTGGGTGCTTGTAATACAAATATCAACGTTCAATGAACATGTTGAAACAGATAGTTTTGAACAAACAATTCGTGCATTAATTGATTCAGGAATGGTGCCAAACTGCATTGCAAATCTGAAGTTATCAATCATTGCCCACATTTCGGAAGAAGTCATATGTACTACTTATTTCAGATAATCGCTATGGATAGGATAGTATAGGTTATAATATTTCCAACGGCCTCATCAGAGGCAAGCAAGGTGCATTGAGCCCCGCAGGGGTTCGCTAGTAAGTAGCTAGTCAGCTTCAATACATGCTATGCTGTGTGTATGCTACGTCCGCAAGCAATCTAAGCAAATCCAAGGCCTTCACAAAACAATTTGCAAAAAAATTACTCCCCATGATAGTAATGGGAGTTTGGAGCTTGTTGCAATCCGAAAAAACATAAAGTGTGAATCTTACATAAGTACATTCAGTACAGGTTGAACAGATTTTTGTGTTGGTTAAATTGTCATAATTATATGAATGAAAAGCACAACGGACGCAGAGATCGGACCCCTTCTTCATTTGCTGAGCATCATCTAAAAACGAGATCAGAATGTGCTATATGATCGATGGAAAGTGCGTACGTTGACGAACTCTGCAAAAGAGATTTGAGGATTGTTTCAGCCGAAGAGACGTAACGATGATCACGAAATGAAGCATACCCTCATAGTTGATGCTGCCATCGCCATCTTGATCCGCTTCAAAAATCATAGCATCCACCTCTTTATCGCTCAAGTTCTCACCTAAATCAACGAACGCATCACGATCAGAAATTATCCATTTCAGCGGGCCAAGCAACGCACCTAAACTCTCCATAACGGCCTTCAATTCCTTCGCACTAATCGTCCCGTCACCGTTCTTATCGAATACCTGGAACGCCTGTCTGATTTCCTCTTCGCTATCTGTATCCTTAAACTTTTTCGCCATCATGGACAAAAATTCGTCGAAATCGATTGTCCCGTTACGGTCTACGTCGACTTCGTTGATCATATCCTGCAGTTCGGCATCGGTAGGGTTTTGTCCTAGGGAACGCATGACGGTGCCGAGTTCGAGGGTGGTGATGGTACCGTCGCCATCTGAAGACGTGAGGAGTGGGAAGATTATTGTTAGATGTTCAGATATGGATGTGAGTTGAGGACTGGGCTTGCCTTTATCAAACAAGGAAAAGGCCTCCTTGAATTCTAAGAGCAATGAATGCAGTCGGCCTTCCAAGTAAACATGCAATTGAAATCCATTCATACCGTTAATTTGCTCTGGACATCAATAATCCCCAAAGTCAATCCATGCAACTCCTCATCAGTCAGATCCCGAAAACATACCTTCACTCTATACGAGGAAGTAAATGACCCATCAAGTAACATGCAAAACAAGACACATACCAACTGATCCATTGTTTGATAATTCTTCCCTTGAAAGTGGAGGTTGGATATGAGGCTATAGCTGATTTGCCTGGAGATGGTTTAGACTCATCAATGACAAAAGTCGGCAGGGTATCCGATGGCTCACCTGGTCACCAGTCACTGATATATGAGCGTGGAGAAATTGCAGGTTCGACGATGTCGATAAACGATGAACCTTCAACCCACAATAATGAAGACTGGGAAAAGCCTAGTGGTAGCTTGCTTAGGAGAAGAAATAGTCGTATGAGTAGCACCGCCTCAAACGGGATTGATGGAGTCACTGCTTTCCACTGCTTTTTTCACCTGTTCTCACTGCTCAAGCGCTCAGGCATCAGGTGTAATCAATTCGTTGTTTCGAACAGAAAGATGACAACTAGCCAGATGTCTTGAAGGGAATATGTATTTGAATAATTCACGTCCGATTGATTCCTTGGATTTTTCAAAAATGACCTCTCATTATCTAGCACTGCAATTTGGGAATGCTTCAACTTTGTTTAGCAATACTTAACCTGCACTGAAATTCAGACAACCGATTGTGGAACGTTGAACAGCACTCTCTTATATCTACCACCGGTGATTTGAAGAACGAAGCCGAATTTTCAAAACGGGACACTACTCAATAATAGCTCACTGCCCTTACCACAATGTACATTGCAGTACCTTCCACTTGACTTCCACTCAGCCCCAGTCTTATCACTGGCTTCCGTAAAATGCCATTGTCATCACTTGAGTTAATACCTACATAGTTTACACGTCAAAGCTTTCAGTAGGCCATAGAGGTCGGGATTTGTAGCTTCGAACACAACCATCTGGGACGAATATATTCCTAATCGCTCCTGATCGGCACATTGGGATAAAGCCTGCTAGTCAAGGCTTTCCATGTAATTCTCTGGCTACCTCACGCTTTCCCTGCCGACCCAAACAGCGTAATGAATCTATCACACACTTTTGCAAACATCTCTGTCGATTCCTCGATTGCGTCAGGAAGCGGTTTTCCTGCCTGCAAAGCGGAGGTAAATGTTTTCAGATAAGGATCTCTCGCCCATGAATTGATGTTAAACTACGAGAAACCAATTGGTACGAGTAAGTATCATCAGGCAGTGTCACAGCAGTGGATATGAAGGGTACCTTGCTCATGCCACTAGCGATACACTCGCGGAACAGCTCGTCTGGAAGTTCATCTGTACCATGAAGACATAATGGGATCCCCCGTCCCTTGAACGTGGTACGCAGGTTTTTAATGCTGTTTAGATCAAGGTCAAGAACGAAGGAGGATGAGGGCGAATTGTTTCGTTAGACTAGAATACGTACATATCCTGCCTGAAGTTTGGTGGTTTGAGATATGAGCCGTGCAGATTTCCAATACTTGGTGCTAAGATCACAGCACCAGTTCTGGAACGAAGAGTACAATATATGTAGGTCAGCACCTCAGATATCGCAGCGCCAGATTGTTTATAGATAGAGCAGGCTATACGCACCCTTTCATGAACATATCCGCATTCTTTTGATCTGTCAATTTCGCATCTGAAATCATCCTCAACCCGGCTTCACCTCCTTCGAGTCGACCCAACTCAACTTCGACCGCGATCCCATACTTCCGTGCACGCTCAATGTAAGGCCGAGCAAGAGTGATATTCTCCTCGTCAGTCTGAATGGAGGTCGATAGTGAGTAATGATGTTCCACGAATAGCAAGCTTCCGTCATGTATGAACGGAGTGATTGTCAAAGCGGGATATTTCAGAGGAAGAAAAACACACCTCCGCATGACTAGCATCGACCATGATACTGTCAAAAGCAATTCCTTCTTCAGCTAAACTCAATGCGAGTTCGAGATGCTCTGGGTCGGTTGCATGATCCAAGTGAACCGCGATCGGCACAGCCGCTTGATGTGCTCTAGGAATGCGTAACAAACTTCTTGAACAACGTTGAATCGCAAGGATCAGAGGTTGATATTTACATGGATAGGCAAAACTGAAGGAAAGGACCTTTTCCGTATGCCAGGGTAACAGGGAACAGCAAAATCATTGCTGGGCTGGCCATTCGTTCTGCGGAACGGACAAGGGCGATGACCGAGTGAGCGTCATAGCTAGAATAGATCAGGATTAGATAAAATTTACTTGATGGAAGGGAAATGTATGTACCAGACTTGTGCTAGGACACCATAGCCTCCTCGCTCGGCTTTGTAGAGAATATCGAGTGTTCTGTTTCCCTGTAGGCTTTCAAGGGACATGGCGATATGGGAAGAAAGGATGCAGAACGTGAGATAAATGTCTCTCCAGGTGAACGGGTCAGTTGACATCGAATGGTTGGCCCCGTGCAAGTTCTTATTTGCACCAAAGTCGATGGAAACTCGAATGCATAAATAGCGTTGCCATGTTGGTAATGGTCACACAAGTATGATTGGCTCAGGACCACATATTCAAAAAATGAGGGCACTTTACCCCACGAGCTGTAGTGAGCTTGAAATCAAGGGAGTTCATAGAACGATGAAACCACAGTTGGCACACCAGTGACAACAGTTGAGTTGGTGACTGCTTGCAAGAGCTTTTAGAGCATGATGATATTACCTACGTAATACAGAATTAAATGATTTGAAACGGATTGACTGACAGTCGTGCATATTATAGCTTTACAACTTCGAAGCCCAGCGGGCGCGAAGGATTACTTTGACAACATGATCTGGGAATATGACAGTTAGATGGGTATCTAGATCAGCGTACTGAAGAAAGTATTCACATTTACGAATTCTGGAATAGGAAAATTCAGGTTAGACCCAGCCACAATAAACTGGAGTTGTATCGCACCATTGTAGTCAATGGTACCATTTCCATCCTGATCTGCCTCTCTCATCATTTCATCCACTTCTTCTTCAGTTAACTTTTCACCTGTGAAAGTAACACATTAAAACATTGCAGAAGAAAAACGGAGACGACATACCAAGGTTCGTCATTACGTGTCTTAGCTCGGCGGCGCTAATGAAGCCATTACCATCCTTATCGAAAACCCTGAACGCTTCCTTGATTTCCTCTTCGCTATCGATGTCCTTCATCTTACGCGCCATCATCGACAAAAACTCCGGAAAATCGATAGTACCGTCTCCGTCTACATCGACTTCATTGACCATTTCTTGAAGTTCGGCTTCAGTAGGATTTTGCCCTAATGACCGCATGACAGTTCCAAGCTCTTTCGTGGTTATCGTGCCATCTCCGTCTGTAGATACAAATGCCAAGCCGATATGATTAGCTCGGAATGTGCACGTCCAACAGCAAGAGCAAACCTTTGTCGAACAAGGAAAATGCTTCCTTAAACTCTGGACATGAAATTCAGCAGTCAACGTAGGACGATTGAATCGACTACGCACCAGATATTTGCTCTATGATTCGATTAGAGAGATATTCAATTTTAGTTCCTATCTAATCGAACATGACGCAAAGCTTTACCTTCAGACTGGATATTTCGGTCAGTGAATATTAGAATTACCAGACGGAGACGAACTCACTAGTTGTTCTGCCATGGTTACAATTGAAGGTAGGCTAAGCGCCAATGAACAGCGGGATATCGGCAAGTGCCGAGTTTCCCATTCCCAAATATGTACATCAATATGTCTCCATTATATTCTAACCAAAGACTTTCATGACTAGGCTCCACTGTTGTGGACTGCACCTTTTCACTTACAGCTGATTTCAGTATCGAGGGCGCGCACACACTACAAAACGTACGCACTTCAGAAGGCCTCCGAAAATTTGTTTGATTTTTTTAAGTATCGAGCAAAGAACGCAAGCACGACCAAAATGTGCCTGCCCAAAAGTACTTAAATTCCGGAGTGCAATAGACCTTGCAAGGTGACGTTCAATAGGAATTTGGTACGTCTCAAGGCATGTTTCTCAAATCATATCGCGGTACCATGGTATGCTACGTATGTAGGGGAGATGGTGAAATTTTTGACACCGAAAATTCAAGATGTACATAACTCATTCATGAACTCTTCCTCGATATTCGGAGTCTATCTTCTCCTTGTCAATTGAGCCTGCGGTCGTTTGGTTATCGAGACCGGCTGCCTTTCTAGGACTACACCTCTGGGTGGAGCCAGGTTATGAATCTACCTATTACTACATACACATAATTGCCGACTACTTATACAGCAAAAGATTGCATACATTAATGTACAGAGAACTCACGAATCATTCACGATGAGGTGCTGAGAGCGGACGAGGAATCATAGGCTACCTTGGACCGTAAACACCCTCGTCTCGCATCAATTCTACCCATTGAGCATCCACCGACATCATGAGAGGAGTTACTGCGAAAGGGGTTTGACTTGGTGGTGATTGACTGAAAGGACCTTGTTTCATATGCCCCCTGCTTTGAATCGTTCCGGATTCAAGATAGGGATCTGATCCTTGTGCTTGGGTCGACACCCAGGAAGGCTTTGCATCATAGCCACCTCTATGATGTACGGGTAATGGTGTAAGATGATCCTGGTTGTCATTCCAGTACTCACGCTGGGTAGTGGACTGTGCAGATGTATGATACTGGCCTGCAGCAGGTGGTACGTCTCGCGATGTGCCCGGACCATATCTGAATGGTGGGATCCCAGATGCGTACGATTGGGAACTGTACGAGGAAGCCCCGCCAGACGGTGTTTCAGAAGCATTGCCGATAAATCCAGGTCGGTCGACCGGTAGATTATTGTCGGTGGGAGATTGCCAAAGTGGAATAGGGTCGTTAGATTGGCCGGCAGCAGAAGAGGGGGATGGATATGACGAAGCGGATGACGAAGGAGACGAGAAGGGGAAAGAATAGCGGGATTCGAGAGTGGACCGTGTTATATGTTCTGAAAAAGAGAATATTTCAGAGTCAGATGTATCCGACTGGTACTGCCCAGACGCTTCCGAAAATTCATTTTTCTGAATGTCTGGAGTTCTTCTCGACGACCTCATCTTTTTCATCAAGAGTTTTGTGTAACCTGCGAATGTTTCCAATGTATGCAGGGCGTCCGCATCTTCTCGAACCACGTTCAATCTTCCCATCGCAGTATTTCCCGGGGAGGTTGTTGATAGGTATGCCTTAGTTGCCTTTTCATACATTCTAAGTAACACGTTCTATTGAGCAGCCCCAGATTGGACAATATAAGTTTCGTTTTGAGATTCTGAGTAGATTGTACGTACAAGACCACGTCTGGCTTTGTCAGATTTAGGAGCACCCATCTTGAAGAGGTCCACCGCGAGCTCCAGCTCTTCATAAGCGTTAGCTGCGATGGGATTCGAAGGTGATCTTGCAACAATCAGTCCAAGAATTATCTGATGTTCGATGAGAATATGAAAATTGATGTGAAACTAAGAAAACTGACACCAGCACTGAGGACTATAGAGCGCATCAATATGGGAGGTGGTACTAAAGTGACACTGACAGTACTTACGGCCGGTCCAAATCTCCCAATACCTGGAAAGCACGTTAGGATACTTGTAAAAATTTTTGACATTCAGGTGGACCATTGTCGAGGCAATCTGATAAGCAGCGAGAAACGACGGCGCGTAGACAGTCCCCAATGGGTCAGATGGAGACTGCAAGAGAGCCTGCGCGAAGAAAGCCCGATGTACATGCATGACCACTGAGAAGGCGCACATTTAAATAGACGACATGTAAGGCAATGCTAGGGCTTACCCACTGCTCTGAACTGGTTCAGATGGTGACCTTTCAAGGTCATCAACCATGCTTCGTATCCACCGCCTTCTTGGCCACTAGTAAAGCCTTTCTCAACCGCACTAGACAGAGAACGTAATGGGTCATATTTCTGGGGAAGGGGATGCTCCCGCACAAGCCGGTCGAGGTCAAGGATGGTTTGGTATTCAGGCATACCGGGTGAAAGAGTGACGTTGGAAATGGCAGTCATGACATCCCTGCTGAAAGTCATTCGCCAACGGTGGACTGAGTTGAATTTGTATCAAGAATCGAAACACTGAACGAGAAAAACGCACTCACATCCCGGCTCCGGATTCCCTTGATCATCGACGCCATCATCGTCATCGAATGGTAACGGTGTATCGCTATGGGCTGTAAAGAGAGACGGCGGTCTGCCTAAGTCCAGGCTCTACGTAGAAACTGTAAGCATGAGCTTCAAGCATCACGACGATACATACAATGAGTCCATCAAATGTGTACAACTCCCAAAATATCACCCGTCGTCGTTGAATCGTTTTATCATCTAAACCCCATCTTGGGCTTTCACGATCTGCAAGACAAGATCAGTCAGCACGATTTTAAGGCTTTCTCGAGCAAAGATGGAAACGAACGTAGTCCGAGCTAGTGCATGTCAGTAGCTGCAAGACCTTATTCAATCGACTGACTCACACTATGAGTTAGCTTAGCGGCGAATGTCAAACATACCCAAGTAGCTTCTATGCTGTAGTTTGGGCCACCGGTACCATAGTAAGACCCAATTAATGTGAGAGCTTGTATGGAGGCTAGGTCTGGCGAAACGAGGACTGGATGGAGGGCCAGAGTTGCACGGCTGAGGTTAAAGAAAAGGGCTGATTCAGTACTGTACATTGGCGTGTTGAGGTCTGCCAGCGATCCAAGAGCAAGACAAATGAATAAAACGGCGAGACGCGTGGGAGGTAAAGGAACTGCGTTATCCAAGTCTGTGAACCCCGCGTCGTCCAGAGAGGATAAAAATCGATAGATAGGAGTCAGCAGCTCGTCAATGAGCTCTTCCCTTGAAACCGTGCGAATATACCAGAAATTGTGGGTTAGGTATTGTTCAGCCAGAGCCCATGCACGCTCTCTTTCCGGAAGATAGGAGAGTATCAACTTTATGGAGCTTTCGATATCCCATATACTGCCAGGCGCAAACGGAAACGAATTCACGAGCTGTGCAATTTCATGAGTAGGAATGAAATCGTCTTCGTCCGTTGCGCCCTGTATTTCAGGGCTACCTTCTAGTAGACTCTGTTCGACAACGGGTCAATTTATATGCGTTATCCCAGTGGAGCAAAAAACCACCGACTTCTGACACGGCCGAACGCCCGAGATATCTTGCATCGCCGACCTCCTGACCAAGGGTCAAAGTCCCGAGTGCGTCGACAATTTCTGCTGTTTTGCCATCGTCAGAGAAGCTGTTTGTCCGTTGGTCTGTCTTTGGAAGACGCGGGGCTCCGGCGAGGAGAGGATGTGGTTCAGAAGAAACGGTCGCTTGCAGGGTTGAAAGAGCATCTTCTAGCTGTCCGATATGCTGATTCATGACCCGAATCTTCTTATGTAACGCAGTTGTGTCGGATGTTATGATTCTGAGTAGTGGATGCATAAGAAAAGACAGTTGTGACGAACAAACCTGCATAGAGCGCACCGTTTAGTCGGCGCAGTAGATAAGGCTTTGGTTGGACAGAGCGAAATGCATCCCCTCCTAACGCACGAACTGCAAGGTATCTGTTTCGATTTTAGACTGTGGATAATGACGCGTTCGAAGATCGTTACCTTCTTGTCACATTTGAGTTTTAATCTGTAAGTTAGAATCGTTGAATGACCGTTGTGTGTCAGAAAAACCTTGGAGATTAACGAACCTGCGACACTCAGCGCAAGATATCTGCAATGAGGAATCATGAGAACGATTGCTCCGTTTTGAATGAAGAAGTTTGGATATTCAAACCTGGCCTTGTACACGCCTGATATCCGTCTTTTCTTGATGCGACATTTGAGGAAATGAGTGAAAACTGGTAGAAGATTCGTTTTTGAAGGACATCGCTTGGGACGACTCATAGAGAGAAAGCAAACAGAGGGAGATAACTTTAAGGCATCCAGGAATGGAAATATTGAAATTCGGAAATACAGCCGTGATCGATGATCATCAGTGCCTATGCTAGCTATATATGGGAATAATGATTTGCATGGTCGCCGATTCTACAGCTCAGCTACTTGGGATTGCAAGAATGTCTAAAGTAATACCTGACTTCATGAATCAATTGGGTTATAGTACTGGAGTTCTAACTGACGATGCAGGTAATATCAATAGCTGGATAAGTTATGAAGGTCAATCGTTGAAGGGATGATCATGATTAATGATTACCTGGCATGGTCCAGTATACCGGGGAAGTACTCACTCTGCTCTAGATCCTGTGCGCGCCATCTGCACATGGTAAGGAGAAAGAGAGCCGAGGAGTGAAAAGGAGTTGTAGGGAAAAATTCAGGAATAAAGATAATAATCCTGCCCTGTTCGAAAGAGGCGCAGGGATTTTGAACTCCGACTAACTCATTCTCTCAATTTCAGTGCTCGCTCTCTCCTATAAAGGAGCAACAAATTTGGATGAGGACACTTTATAGTTGAATGAAGTCTTAAAAGAACGCTGCCAACCAAACATCATGTACCACCACATACGAATTTCTGTTGACAACGCTGTGGCGATATCATCACAGACCGGCACCCATTCGGCACTAGTGCTGTCGAAGACTCGAGCCCGATGCAACCAGGTCATGTTGACTTTTCGCATTTGGAAATTAGGATAGGAACGTTAGGAAGGTAAGATCGGTTCCAGGAGGACTTAGCATGTGGGTCAACAATAAGAGAAGATAACACCAGGATAACACAAATATAGAGAGATTGACAGACGTCGTTACCCAAAGCGCAGTCCTCATTCTGGAGAATGAGCGCTAGCGCTCGTCGATTGAGGTTAAAGCCGAATAAAGCCTAGGAGTTGACCTCACCCATTGTTCTTATTTATGGGAACACAGAGATAAATTGACGGAAGGTGATAGCTGTACACGACTTCGCGACAATTTCACGCGATAAGAATCCAGAAACGTTTTAATTTTGCGACAGAGCAGGAGCAGAGAGGTTGTTTAAACTCGGTTTGGTCCAAACTTGTAGATAACAAAAACATGAAGATCTGTAGTATTGAAGTCGGTGTCAATGGATAATTTTTTTCTATCTTGCACAGACCTGCAAGTGGACGAAGGCCGCCGACGAGTTTCTTGTCGTTACCCTTCGCCACCGCGGCCGCAGCGATTTGAAGCCCGATGTCTCGGGGCTAAGATCTACGAGAAAAGGTTTTTTCAGTGTCGTTCCCCTAATTACAGCCAATGGAACGACATTTGTGCTTCTATTTGATTTTTGGCGGAATAAAATTCAGTTCTGGAGGGTATACTAGTATCAATCCACCGACATGTTACGTAGAAGGCAAGAAAGTGGAAGTCATGAATCAGATCCGTTTGAACACGACAAAGAAATCCGAGAATTCGAAGTCGTGACTGACACGTAACATCCAGAAAAGCACCGTAATGGCGAAGTGTAAGAGTATCGAAAAGTGACGACTGCGCGTAGAAGAGTACAAGGATCAAACCTACGGAATAGAACTGATAAAGATACGAATCATACGATGCCCATTATACGTATGTGTTAACAAGATAGAGCGACGAATAAATTCAAGAGAGCGTGCAGTAGGTTATGTTGAAGAGGGTATCTCGTTTGATGGACGAAGGAATGATATTATTATGATGATTTGCAAACAATAGCAGAACGAACAAAAAGGTTCGTAAACGCAAAAACAAGATTCATTAGGGTCATTACATGAATAGTGTTAACCAACGATGAGAAGAGTGGGTGAAAGGGCACGGAATTGCTGGTCAACGCCGCGGAAATCATACAGCGCGGGTAGAAATCCAAGAACTTGTACTATAGTCGATGACCAGGTACAGCCCAAAATATCAACGTGAGGGCAGTGACGAAAGCGGCGACCAAGACTGACACCCATATCGCACGACCTAGCAACAGTTTCTTCACGTAAGGCTCCTTGATTCGCAGCGTACGGAAGGGTGTCGTTTCGGATTGACCAAGGAACACAAGTATGGGATCGAGCTCGTATTGATGGGACACGAGGAATAGAACAGCAAATGTGAACGGTATGAATAACTATAATAAGTAACGTGAGCATATCGCGCAAAGAACTCAAATTAAAGTGAACCCACGAAGAAACGTTTTGACTTCGGCTGGACGTCAAGGAACACAAGAGAAAATGCTGTCGCAAGCCCTATCCATAAAATTACAAGGCCTAAAATGAGCCTTACGAGAGCTGATATTGGGGTGAGGTTTCCGAAAGCCTTCGCTCGCAAGAAACGAGGAAACGCATCCTGTTCCATCGCACGGAAACAGTATTCCTTCTGTGCATGGAACATATCAGGAATTTGAGCCATGATGGCCATTTCGGATTGAGATTTCGGTTCGGCTGATGAACTTAGTGGGAAGGAATGGATTCGAAGAGAGGGAGGAAGGTAGATTTCGTGATTCTCCTGTGAGTTCACTGTGTTTCCTGCTGGTGACAGATATCGGAAATATATTCGCTCAGCAGAAGCGATAAGGTCCTGGCGTGTGATCGCTGAGGATCGTGGGATGACTGTAGGTGCGCGAGAAGCGCGTTTCAAGTTGAACAGAGTGGGCGTGCGACCAGACAAGGAAAACGGTGTTGTTGGTCGGTCATTATTGGGAGATGTAGAGGCGATGTGTGTATGTTCTGAAATGCCCGGTGTAAGGCGAGGCGAGGTGGAACGACCGGCTGCTTTTTCGTCTGTCGCTGCCAGATTTCGCTTGTCCTGTTCACTCAGTAGCTCTCCCGTACTGGCAGTACTACGTTTCGTATGCATCCCATCTGGATTAAGCCCAACAACGGTGCCATAGATGGACCCTCTCCGTCGTGCGTAGTCCCAATATTGCGGCCAATCTTCCTTGATGGTGCGACCAGACTTACGAACATCTTTGAAATATGCGCGACACAGGTTTTCATGTTGTTGAACGTCCAGCCAGAAGTCAAGGATATCCTCTGCTCCTTCTCGCTGTAAGAAGAGACTGGAGACCTGTAAGTTGCTAATCAACAGAAAAAGAACGCTCAAAACGGACTAAAACATAAATAGATCCACTGGCGGTCGGGTTCTCCGTGAAAGAACCTCTGTAAAGGATGGGAGACGGTCACTACGATCGTTTGCCCAGTCCTCTTGTTGTCGCTGGTCGTCCATGATCAAGTGAAGAAATCCCCGTGTTGGCCGTTCCAAGTTGAGATCAACAAGGATTATGTAAGCCCACTTTCCCCGCCCTTTAGTTTTCCTGCTATCATGTCGTTCACCAAGGCGTTTTCCCCTGCCTTGCGTGAAATTCGTATTCTCTGCTCTCAAACAGGCCCAGCATCAGCTGGTACACGGTATGATTTCCCTTTGTTCACGTTTGACCTGTACCAAATCATGAATCAGACAGTTCATCCTCAACCGGTACCCTACAATTAAAGACCTCAATCCTGATCTTCCTGTCTTGATTAGAGAAGCTAAAGGTACTCCCGCCAGAATTTTCGCAAGATTCGGTGCGTCTTCTCTCTTGGCGTTACTCTTTGCCTGACTTTGTCTCGACCAGAGAGAGGTGTAGAGAAGCATGTCGAGCTGGATAACCTATCGGCCAGCGATGTAGAAACGAAATTTGCTCAATTATTGTCGTAATTGCTTTCACGGAGCCAAATATATTGAGAAATGTTTTTGCACTTCATAAATTCTATGACAGCATGGGGTTTGAGCGCGGTCTAATTGCGTTGGCTATATTACTACGAAAGGAATAAGGTGAAGTATTGCCAGTGGCTCGTCCATTCGACTCGATCTCGCTGAACGGTTTTTGCTTGCATATGTATTAGAGGTCGTGCCTTCTCTCTATTTTCATTTGTCTCCCCGACCTATTTCTAAATTGACGCTTCCCTTTCGGAACGCAGATTTCCTTGAACTTTCCAATACAAGGGAGAAGCGACTGGGGTATGTGGAGGTTCCATGTATCCTCTGAATCTTATCAGCAATTAAAGCATCCCGAGTTCCCCAAACCCGTCTCATATTTTAGCAGATTCTAGTTTGAAGAAATAAAACCTAGCTCGACCTACACTGCCGCACAGGGAACAAACAGAAATTGTCCAACTTATCTCTCGCGTGGTGACATCTGTCGTATGCAACTCAACAGAATAACAAACAGCAACAAATCCCGTAGAAGGTCTGGCCATGGTTATCCAACCAGTAAATCCGTATTATCTGTAGCAATCACATAGTTCTCAGCAGCGGACGGGGTTCACTCACTATGTCTCTGGATTTCGCGCGGAGATTCGATGAGTGATTATCCCCATCCCCTAGCTTGCGTATCCGCTCATTCATCAACGACACATTACATCACAGTATGTCTTTCGATGGGCGCTGGAACAGCTTGAAATCGAACGGGATTCAGGCGGGATTCCACATCGGCACTCATACTAGTAGGCCTCAATTGTAATTTTGACAGGATGACGAATACGGTCACGACATCTAGCGATAACAGCAAAACCAATATCGCGAATTTGTTGCTCTTCTACAGGCTCATGATGCCTTCAATCTGGCGGGCTATTCAGCACTGATGATACTTCCATCAGTACACAGACTTTGATTTGTTTATGCGGTTGCATATTAGTGCTTCTTTGCCCTGGCTCTTTCCTCGTCGGGATGTTAGCAGTCACCTGGGATAAAGCAAAGAAGCACGGATTAATATGGCCGAGTCCAATACAATGATATTGTGCCTTCGCAACTTGGCATTATTTAGGTACGTATGATAACAACTTCCCGGAGCTTCTATTCGTTGTGGAGCATGTGCATCAGTGCGGCTTATCTTCCCGCACTGGTATATCATTTCGGAAAAATTTCTCTTCGCCTGCTTGTGCCCTTCTATCCAAATCTTTAGCCATCTTTAGCTGCTGCGCTCATAGAATGGCCGGATTGCAGCCTGATGCGCTCGATGAACTGGTGGCAACTCATATTGTCACTCACAATGAGTATGAAATGAAGAAGGAACACCCCGAGTTGGATGTCGCCAGTGCAGAGTCGTTCAACGAGCCGGATGGTATCCATGATGGATTGGAGTTTCCCACAGAAGCAGAACGGCTCACCCTTAGGCGGGTATCCGATACTCTTCCGTGGGCTTCATATCGTGCGTGAACCGATTTACACTACGTAAATTCTGCGACTGAGAACATCGTGTACAGTGATCGCCTTTGTGGAACTTGCTGAACGATTTTCGGTGGGCAGTTTGTCTCTGTATGAACGTATGATTTACTCATCACTCTCCTAGTACTATGGCGCTTCTGTCGTATTTGTATGCCACTTCCGATCTAGTGACGATTCCGTACAGAGCGTACTAAAACAATGTCTACATAGACAAATTTTATTCAGCAGCCCTTACCTGACGGGTCACACACTGGTGCTGGGGGTGGTGGAAATGGTCAATCCGGTGCATTGGGGAAAGGGCAACAGGCGTCGAGTGGCCTTGTCACGTTCTACGGGTAAGTTTCAAATGGTTTATATAAAACCCGCTACGGTTAACTCCTGTTTTTCCAGTTTTTGGGCCTACGTTGTTCCGCTGTTGTACGTCAATTCTGCGTCTTTCAATTTCGTCCATTCTTATTCCTTGTTACATTAGAGGCGCTTACATCGCCGATGCCCATTGGGGTAGATACAAGACTATCTTTTGGGCGATTATAATTGCCCTCATTGGACATATCATCCTGATTGTGTCGGCTGTTCCCGGTGTCATCGAGAAGACTGAGGGAGCTACAGCTTGTTTTGTCATCGGTATGATTGTAACTGGATTTGGTGGGTTATCGCTTAAGGGGGATAATATGTTTCTGAATGCGGCACTGGTCAAATCAGGTACTGGACTTTTCAAACCTAATATTTCACCTCTGGTTGCGGAACAATATCGCAAACAAAAATTGTTCATTCGTACTCTTGAATCCGGCGAACGAGTCATTGTGGATCCTGTGTATACAGTTTCCCGAGTGTACATGGTATTTCTCCTTTTTTCTTCAGTTCTTCCTATTAATACTCCCCCAGTACTTCTACCTATTCACAAACATCGGTGCATTAGTCGGTCAAATCTCCATGACTTATGCTGAGAAGGCGAGAATTATCAATAGGTTGCGGCAATTTCTTTTGCTGACGTGCCTCTCTTGAAGTATATCGGATTCTGGCTAGCCTACACGCTACCCACAGCAGTTTTCATGCTCTGCCCAATCGTTATGTTCTTAGGTCGCAACAAGTATCAAAGATCACCTCCAGAAGGATCTGTACTTGCCACTGCATTGCATCTTTTTGCATTTGCTGCACGAGGAAGATGGAGTTGGAATCCTATCAAGCTATGGAACAATTTCAACACCGATGATTTCTGGGAAGGAGCGAAACCCAGTCGTGTGGTAAACAAGCCTAAATGGATGACCTTTGATGACCAATGGGTGGAGGAGGTTAGGCGTGGTTTGAAAGCTTGCGCCGTTTTTACTTGGTATCCAATATATTGTGCGTCCAGGACCTTCAAAGCGAGACCAATAATTTTGATAGTCTTGCGTAGGGCTGTCGTACAACCAATTAACGAACAACCTGATTTCACAAGCTGCTACAATGGATGTTCATGGAGTACCGAATGATGTTCTGGGCAACTTGGATCCTCTAGCTCTCATTATCTTCATCCCCATCTGCGATCTCTTTGTGAGTCTGCTTGTTCCTTTGGATTTGTCAATTCTAATTCCTTGCCCATACAGTTCTTCCCTCTCCTGAAACGTCTCGGTATCAATTTCACTGCTCTCAAGAAGATCACTGCCGGATTTTTCACTGGAGCTCTTGCGATGATATGGGCCACCGTCGTCCAGTATTATATCTACAAGGCAAGTAGTGCGCAATACGTGCACAAGGGACCTTATTCTTACTTAGTCATTGAATATTAAATTCCCAGACCGACCCCTGTGGTAATATGGCAGACTCGCTTTCTTGTGAATCAGTGTCGCCACTCAATGTCTGGATACAAACTGGATCGTACGTCTTTGAGGCTGGCATAAAAATTTACCACTAACATTCCACTTTCTCTGTTGTTCAGATATGTACTAGTTGCCTTCTCTGAGATTTTTGCATCCATTACGGGTCTGGAGTATGCTTTCACGAAAGCCCCGAAGAACATGCGATCTCTTGTAATGAGTGTGTTCTTCTTTCAAAGCGCCCTTGGCTCAGCCCTCTCGGAGGCATGGTTGCGTACGTGTTTCTCGATAAATGCTTGTATCATCTAATCGCATCTGCTATCAGCTCTGCTTGTTGACCCCTTGCTCACCTGGAACTATGGTTCTATTGCAATTATATCAACAGTCGGTGGGGTCCTTTTCTGGCTTTCCGTCAGAAAACTGGATATCCAGGAGGACAAACTCAACAATCTCGCTACTGGCCACATACATGCACAAGATCGCCCAACTAACGAGAAATCTGTTTGAACGATGTCTATATACGTCCATTTATATTACAAAATATCGGAATGCAAAAGGGGAAGAGATGAAAACCTTGAGGGGGTAGCAACGTCTCACAGAGCAATCATCCTTTCAGCTTCAATAGGTTACAGTGCTGAATCAACTGTAATTCGGTGGAGTTGCTAGAGTTGAATAGACACTAAACAGAAAGAGCATTATACATGGTATAATCTTGAACCTGAATATTTCTACTGGTCTTGATGATCTTCAATGGGCCATGTTTCGCAATTTGAGCACTTAAACGTTGTTTACCATTTCCTTTCATCGTATCAGAGGCTGAACACCTCATTAGCCTTACATGATGTGAAATGGCTACACATAAACTTCGCAGCAGGTTCATTGTCTCCAACCGTGAAAGCAATAGGTGCTTTGTTGACAGTGGTTGACACAACATCCCCCAACCCACTGAGATTAGGAGGAGTATTTGGCCAAGAGGCTGACCTTTGAGGAAGTGTTAATTGGATGTGATATTACTGCAAATATAAGCGCTAAAAGCGTGGGTAAAATTCCCACGGCGCTAAGAAATGACCTTGATAAATAAATATGTTTTTATAGTGGGTGGCCCCGGTGCATTGGCTAGGCAAAAGTTGGTTCAATTACATGCACAAGAGTATCAGGGCAACCTAGCTAGTCGGATATTCTACAATAGACACAAAAAGTTTACAAAAGGGAAGAACACGACAAAGAAACTACAAGATAAAAACAGGAGAACATGAGGGAAAACCACTCAGAAAACGAGTCCAAGGTACCAGAACCGGGGATGATTCGGAATCTCAAAGCAGAATACGTGAAGTAAAAGATAAATTTCGATCGCGTTCAGCGTCTGCCGAGATGTCCAGGGTAGATGAGTTGTCCGAGTCCAAGACCTTTAGCGAGTCCCGTTGTAGCACTGTCTAATCCAGGCCCAAGGTCGACATCAGCCTCAGTCAGAGGCGAGAGGTCTACAACAATGTCATTACCAGATGAGTTTCCGTTACCAGTCGAAGAGACGGAGCCAGAGTCATCAGGGCAAGGTTCATCGCCAGAAGAAGACAAAGGAGGAGGAGGAGGGGAATTAGACAACCCAGACAAACCGTTTCCGTCACAGTCTTCACGTTTTCCATTGACATAGTGACCAGGATATATCACCTCTCCTAATCCAAGTGCTTGAGCGGTTCCCGTTGTCGCACTGTTTAATCCAGGTCCTACGTCGACATCGGCCTTAGCCAAAGGCGAAAGGTCCGCAACAATGTCGCTGCCAGAGGAGCTTCCGGGCGACTGAGCACTGACAGATTTTGGACCGGAGGGGCAAGTGGATGTCGATCCGGATCCGGCACCAGTTGAAGGGGTGGAAGGACTGGGAGGAGGAGGAGGAGGAAGGGGGTATGAGGATGAGGATCCACTACCATCTTCACAGTCACAGTCTTGATCGCGCTTCTCGCTAACGAGGTGACCCAAATGAATGATAGGCCCCAGTCCGATGCCGCCAGCAAGACCAGCAACTCCTTCATCTAGACCGGTTCCAAGGTTGACGTCAGCTTCTGTCAACGGCAGAAGGTCAACGACAAGATCATCTCCAGTGGAACTTCCACTCCCAGATGGTTTCGGCACAGCACTAGAGTCGGAGTCATCAGGACAGTGTTCATCGCCTTCGGAAGAAGAGGACGGATATGGAGGAGACGGCCAGGCTGTAGAAGAAGGTTGAGGGGTCGGCGAAGGAGAAGAAGACGTAGAGTGTGAGCCAAATCCAGATCCATTTCCATCACAATCTTCGTCGCGTTTGCCATTAACAAGATGCCCGGAGTGGATGATACCACCCAAACCGAGACCTTCAGTGGTTCCTGTAACTGCACTATCCAATCCGGGCCCTAGGTCGACATCGACGTTAGTCAGAGGCGAAAGATCAGCAACAATATCGCTGCCAGAGGAACTTCCGGGAGGAGGAGGATTGGAACCGGAACTAGAAGGACAAGAACTACCCAATGAGGTAGATCCTGATCCCGCAGTAGGAGATGTAGTAGCGGAGGGTGGAGTCCACGTAGTAAAAGATCCTTCCAAATTCAAATATCAGCAAACAAATTTCCTGTGACGAAGCCATCATAGCGTACCGGTACTAGTACTAGTAGAGCCGTGTCCATCCTCGCAATCACAATCCTCTTCACGTTTCTCATTAACGAGGTGACCTAGATGAATGATAGGCCCCAGTCCCAGACCACCGGCAAGGCCAGCAACAGCACCATCAAGACCAGGTCCAAGGTTGACATCAGCTTTTGCTAATGGCGAAAGGTCAACGACAAGATCATCTCCAGTGGTGCCTGATGGGTTTGGGACAGCGCTAGGGTCATTGGGGCAAGGTTCATCACCTGCCGAGGAAGATGGTAAAGAAGTGGGAGACGGCCAAGACGTGCGAGACAGTGTAGAAGATGGTGAAGGCGTTGATGGAGCGGTGGTGTAATGTGAGCTAGATTCGGATCCATTTCCATCACAGTCTTCCTCGCGTTTGCCATTGATGAGGTGTCCAGAGTGGATGATTCCACCCAACCCGAGACCTTCAGCGGTCCCCGTCACTGCACTGTCCAATCCGGGCCCTAGGTTGACATCGACGCTAGCCAGAGGCGAAAGATCAGCCACAATATCGCTCCCAGCCGAGCTTCCTGATGAAGGAGCTGGGGATCCAGTGTCATTGGAGGAAGAAGACGAGGGGGTAGCAGAATAGGGTGGAGGAGGTGCGGAACCTTCACAGTGATCCTGAGATCGCTTACGAAGTCCAAGGCTACCCAAAAGACCGTTGATCAGGTCACCGTAAGTACCAGAGGCACTCGGAGATCCGGAAGTGGGGCACGAGGTTGTTGGCGGGGGTGGAGGTGGTGGAGGGTGATCTTGGCTACTGCCGCTGCCGTCGCTACAGCCGCAGTCTTCGTCTCTGCTGGAAAGAACAGTGGAGGCCGTAGAGGATGTAAGACTACTGAGAGTACCAGGATCTGAAAGATTGTCAAGACTGCCTATTGTACTCGACAATGAAAGGTCAGTGGTAGAGCTAGCGAGCGGTGCATCAGGAGTAATATGTGCTGAGGTGTCAGAATCAATCCTCGTGGCCGAGCTGGGTAGGACCACAGGACCAGGAGCTCCGAGAGCCACTCGGGGCATAATACGGCTGGAAGGTACGCAACCACCCGTGCCAGCGATATACCCATTGGCGCAGTCGTTTGCAACGCACTGGCCATCTTCGCAGCGGTGACTGAGGGCATGAGGAGACGAGACCGTAGAGCAGTCTTGGCCTCCAACAGTCACACTAGTCTGTGACCAAGGGTGTGCATACAAGCAATCGCCACCTAATCAGAAGACGGAAGTCAGGAAATGTATCTTGATAATGAGTGATATGATCAGATACTTACAGCTGTCGTCGGAGGTTTTGATGTCAATGCATTCAAAAGCGCGGTCAGAGTCACCAGGAACACCACAAACTCGTTTGTCCCCGCAATATGCTTGAGCGTCGGCGAACGTGAGTTCCTGGGCAGCGCGTTTTTTGAGTGAGCGGGGAAGAGACGATGGACGACCACCGCAGCCCTTTAAAAAGGAAGACGCGTTGAAAGAAGGCTATATGCTTCCGAAACGCGACTCACATGGGGGAAATAACCGCAGACGCCATTACAAACTGAGTTGGGAGCAGGGCAGACACATTCACCACCAGACTTGATATAGCCAGAGTCGCATGAGCACGCGCATGGATCCTCGGTAGTGCAAGCACGGTGAGCGTGAGCCGGGAGGGGATTGCATGCCGGCTGGGATTTAAACTGCAGAAGCCTTGGTAAAAGAGATATATACCAAAAATGTGAGCAGGACTTACGAAGGTTTTGAGTTCAGCTTCAACCAAGGCCCGAAGACCGAGAATATCGAGGCCAACGTAAGTATCCAGAAAGATATCGAGATCCTGTATAAGGCGGGTTAGCTGACGAATGATAAAACACGCCGTATGCCTTTCCTTTAGACAGAGACAGAGATGAACTCCAACAAAAAGTTCCTCGAGCAGCGGGTTGCCATCTATGACTGCATCGAGGTTGATGCAGATATCAATCAAGTCGCGCGACGAGATGCGCTGAGGACGATACTGGCGTTGAGAAACAACTTCTCGTTCGTGCAGAGCGAGATGACGCCCGGCCTCTCTATGACGACGATGAGCATCGACAGAAGAGCAAAAAAGAGTAAGAGAGAAAAGGAATGTGGGAATGAGGTTTTTCAACCTCATCTTCGTCAAAGATTTTGGGATCTGTTAATGAAACTCGAGCGAAAGGACGGTGGTGACAGTTGAACGAAAGAGTTCTGGGGACCCTCTGTTTGAGGAGAAGTCTTTATATATCGCAAATGGTTCAAAAATACGCTCAAATAACTGCTTGGACCAAAAAGTCAATAAGCTTGCCTTATTTGTACTGACGTGCTTCCTTTTTGACTTTACAGGTCGCAATAAAATGACCGCCGTCAAACATATGCGGAGCGGAGATATCCTAGATCCTGAGTAGTGGTGAAGTGAATCGGAGTTTATTTTTCCCGTATATACTCAAGGATGTGCAGTGAAGCAGGCGAGTTCCGCTTCTTCACAACGAAGAAGCAATCCCAACGATGATATGTAGGAGGTACAACGAGAGAGAGCCAAATGACGCGAAAAAAAGTTGACAGAACACCCGCTGGCACTCTTCTTTTCAATTTCCATCGTGACATATGCATCGTATTCGTAGCCGAACGGTGTCAATGAAGTTCATTTTAGTGACCAGTAAAAACCTGCTTTTTTAATATTTGATTAAATTTGAGTTGCAGTAGAAGAGCACAGTTGCGAGAGCCTGCACCTAAGTTCAACCGACCTCGATCTCGATCCGAAGCACGTCGGCTCCGAGTCCTCAACGACCGAATACACCTGCATTAGAGACGATACGCAATGTCCATAAGATAATCGTCGGGAGAATCTGAAGCTCTCTCGCGTGTTGTGGAACTTGTAGAAAAGGAAGAAAGGTTTTATGAGTATGGGCAGCCCTCCACCAAGGTGGCTCGTGGGAACGGGATGCTCGGATAGATAGGGCCGGTGCTACCAGGTCAAAGCCCGGATTTTGTTTCGCGCTGGTTTCGTTTGAGAGA
>MU795229.1:0-38981 GCA_027886305.1 Lentinula aff. lateritia | reverse complement strand
TACAACATTATGTAATAGTGTACAGTACATGGTAAACTGGTTGTTCGGGAATCGGACCTCGCCAGTATAATTCATATCCTATCCTATCCTATCCTATGATAGGAATTGTCTACAATGCTACACATACATAAAATGAAGGTATAGATAGTACTGAACTGGACAACAGAGTCATGTTCGGACAGGCCCTTCGGCTTTCAACATTGGGTCCTCCCCATATTCTGCGGTGGTTATCCAAGCAGATGTAAGTTCGGAATTGAGGCTTGCAGGGAACACCGATTGGATGCCGAGAGTGGATATCGAAGATGCACGCCAGTCGGGATCTGGTGCGTTCTGGCAGTTGATATCTATCGCAGTAGGAGCAGAGCTCCGTGCTTTATTCCAAGCACGAAGGTGAAGAAGGAAACGAGCAGTCAGGAGGCCTGATAGTCTGTTTAACGTATCAATACTCTTCGTCTATTGCTGATGCAATATCGATTACATACGGCAGAGTGAAAGCGTTGAGAAGATCATGGAGGTATTTGGACTGTTTTTCATCATGGTTAGTGCACTTTCTGTTTCTGATATCGAGCCTACTTACCTCGGTTGACTGGTAAAGTAAATACCCAAATCAGAATTAGAAAGCAAGTATGAACAAAGTTCGCGCTTACTAGCTTCAAAACAAATGTAGCAATTGTGAATAATGATACAATACTGATTTTGGCTTGAAATGGGTCAGTTGTATAGGACGGTCTGGTTAAATCATACCAAAAGTATACAGCGCCTATTGAAGGTACATATACTATTTAGTGCCTCCAACGAAAAGTATTTTAGCAATCAAGGCATACCTTCTTGCATCAAGAAATGTATCAATTTATACTGACTGAAGTATGAGCCTCCTCTCCAAAATGCTTGAAGACTTCGAATGAGGATGAGAGTCGCAGAAAGTGTTTCAAAAACGATGGTCGTAAATGAGCGGACTAAGTCAACTGTGAACGCTTTAGTTACGGCAAGTAAATAAAGATCGCGAACTTACTTCTACGGTTGGAAAGAAGAGGAAAAGGTGAGTTCCAGGTGCGAATAAGTATCTCTTCAAACACTGAACACGCACGTTGCCGTGCCTCCTCTGGTATTTTCGCAGGTTTGACGCGGGACAAACATCTATTGGATTCTTTGAGATTAGCCTGAGAGCAGAATACTGGGATGAATTGGTACATACCGCGTCAGTCAACACCGTGGCCAGACCAAGCATGACCAGCGATATCAGCACAATGCGGCTTTGCGCCCACACGACATATGTTCGTAGTGTAAACGTCACTGTAAACGAGTTAATTAGCAATTAAGAGATAGTAAATGGGGACTCGAACCAATCACAGCAGCTCGGCCCAAAACAGCAAGGGCGGCAATGATCTTGTACCAAGTATCACAACTAACAGCACCCAGCTTGGTTACAGACATAATATTCAGTTCGTCATAAAACGCACTATAATCAGTCAGCGAAGATGACACTTGTACCTTCAAAGCACTCACCCTCAGACCGAGTTTGTTCAAATGGGCCAGAAGATAAAGCAGGTTTGCAAGCATGGCATAACGACAGAGAATATACAACAACGTGGATGAACTAAAATTCATTCCCCATATATGTTCAACTTCCTCGTCAAAAGTCAAACCGTAATCATAATAGAGAAAAGCTGATAAAAAATGGGACGTTTGATATTTTCCTTATGATGGCAGTTCTTACCTAGGCTAGCCCAAGTGAAGTCCTCCGCTATACGGCTAGAAATAGGCCAATCAATCAATGAGGCAATGGGGAAGTAAACCACGAAGCTCACTCGCTCGCGGTGTCCATCCTGGGCCGACAAGGAATAAGATGGGCGAGAAAAAGATAATTATCAACATCCTGCCCTAGCATTTATCTGCGTTAATTCGAGTCTCTTACCGTGTATAATTCGGATATGTACATATCAGCGGACTACACGCCCCATACAAACTGAGACAAGATCATCTCCTTGAGCATATGGTATCTATATAACCAGGGAACTCGTAATCAGTTTCATTGTGCACTTGACCAAGTGGTCGCATCAGTTACTTCCGAGGTCAAGGAGTGTTAAGGCTGGGTCGAAGATTCAAGTATACTGCGTACTGAAGTATTCGGGCTAGAGTTTGAATTAAAGAACTCACGGAGTTTTGGGTTTCCGTCGACGCAAAAGCATAACACAGCAGAGCATGCTAGCAAAGGCTAGCAACCGTCCGAAGAAATACCATAATGTTTGATGTATTTAAAAGACTGCGGTACAACATTTCAACAAAACCTGTCGAATTGATGCAACTTTCTTGCTGCAGCTGTGTTACTCGCTGGACGTACCTACATATATCAAAAGGTTAATATGAAATGGTCTCCTTCCACTAAACTCTCAAACTGGAATCAGCCCGTTCCATCGGGCGGAAGCGGCACATGATCATCTTCACCACCGTGAACCTGACAATCAACCTGGACGACGATGGTCCCGCTTTCTGATTGCGATGATAGGCGAAGCATTCGGTTTACGGGGTCTTCTCCGAACTCGTCCATCAATGGAGGGGGTCTGAAAATAGCTTCTAAATCAACGTTCATAGCATCACTGCTGGACAAAGGAATGCCATCATGTAACACCCGGACTTCTTGTCGGGGTTCCACCGTGGATATGATGTATACGCCAGCATGTTTGTCTTGCCATGCACGCAGATGTAGAATGAATCGAGCAGTGAATGCACCCGATAGACTGAGCAACGTGAATCATGGGATCAAGGCCCAAACAAATTATCACTCACGGTAGGGTGAAGCCATCCAGAAGACGTTGAAGAAACCCTGTCTTATTCTTTGATCAGCTAATTTAAGTTTAGCCTTCGAAGTAGGAGCTCATACTGGAGCACGCTATAGATAATAAAATTAGAAAGGTAGGATTCTGAACTCAAAACATCGATGGACTTACTATATCTAGAATAACGGACGTGATATTAAGGACAGCGACGACACTTTGAAGAGTCAAACATATCAAAGCGCTGTCTAAGAATCGGAGGGAAGAAGAAAAGACATACCAAAAATATAAAATTCCTGAAGAGAAGTTGTCAATGTGATCAGTTATTTGTCTAGAACGAAAAGCAAAAAAAATACCTTCTTCAAAGATGAGGAATGTCAGATGATGTTTTTGACGTCTCCAAGGACCGCCAGCTCTCAGAGCTTGGAAGGTTCTTATAGTGGTAAAGAGGACTACGGATGTTTCGAAAGCGATCATGAAGAATGAGCGAAGTGCGCTTGCTATACACAGCCTCGATCATTGATTGAGTCATTGACTGTATGGTTTCATCTCGAACCTCTGGGAGTGACGGATATCAGTATCATTGCTATGAAGGGAAAATCAAACATACATACATCGGGGGATCCGCCGAATCAACACATTTTCCCGCAGGAACATGGAACTAAGCTTTGATTCAACACAGGAAGAAGTCGCGGAACCTCAAATCATCATACCGCATCAGCCACAACGCAAACTAAACCGAGAGCGATGAGGTATATCGCGATCCATCGATTTTGCGAGCAGACAACATACGTACGGGAAATGAGCGTCACTGGAAGCAATGTCAGTCAAATCGTTATTGAGCAATGGTCAGATAATTCATTGTCACCGATTATAGCAGCTCTACCAACGACACTGAGAGCAGCAACGAATTTCATCCAGTTATCACAAGTCACCGAAAGGCTGCCAGTGAAATGTTGAGTTTGCTTTCATAGTGAGTATCTAGAAGTCGACGAACTAAGAGAAATATTAGAACAGTGACACAAAGTGGTGCAAAGACGCGAACAACTGAACAGCTCACCCTGGATCCAAGCAAATTCGAAATCGCTAGAAGGTACAACACATTTGCTAGGAGTGCATATCGACAGAATATATAGTATATTGTCATTCGTGACAGTTTTACTTTCCACACGTATTTGGTCTGCACTGTGGTGAGCATATATTATAAAAATCTGAAGGAGAATGCAGCTGACTTCCTCTGGGAAAGTCAACAACCAGTCATAGTAGAGCAAGGCTATTTGGGGCCAATCAGTTGCTGTACCGGGACTAGCAGCCATATAGTTACTAATGCTGGCCCAACTAATATCATACTGCAAATAGCTTTTTGATGGCAATTGATATGAACTGCAAATTGGACTTTCGAACGAAGCACTCACTGCGAGCTGGCTGCGAAGTTAGCGCTGTCCATAGGGAAGGAAGTCCAGCTGCTAAATTTTCTGGACATAATCATTGGACATTATTTAAACCCGTTACTCAAGGCAAACAACGTTGTAGCTGTTAATCAATCAGTAATGCTGGAACAAGATGTTGAAGATGGCCTTCACATACCCTACTGGTAAATCTTGCACAGCTGATGTATTCGCGATGATGATCAGCAACCAATGTTCAAATGAATCAAAAACAGGAAATTTTGATTTCGAAAAAAGAAGAAACGACATTGCACAATAAAAGTTGGTTTTCGGAAACAATGGTACTATGTACCACCTGCCATCCATTAGCCGCTTCCGAGTCACCACTGACTATGCGCTAGTGAAAAGCAGCCGATCTGCACGAATCGAGGCAAAATTAAGACAGTGAGATTTCTACTTTACTGCAGTGCTGGTTCTGCTTATTTTTTGCAGAGCTTCGCACAATTTACAGCCCAAATGATGTGAATCAACAATCGACGAATCTGACATTTCAGCGTCAAATCGAAACAGCATGTATACACAGTGAATTACGCACCTAGTTCTCAAACCACACCCCTAAAGAGTCAACGCCAAGGATGTACAAACAAACTTCTAACAAGCATATTCGATTTGAGTCATATAACCAGTAGTCCTGCTGGCGGCGATATGCCCCTTGAGAGTTGATAGTGCTCTTTTCGCTGGTTGCACAGAGCGTTGTCTTGTAGTGTGCAATCTCAACAGGCTCCACGTTCACTGCCAGATATCATCACGAATGATAGCGTGCACTGTACGAATAAAGTTGTTGGGCTGGTCAGCGACTATCCTCTCAAGCGATTTTTTTTGAGAACGCGCAATTCGGAACAGGTCGCTCGCTCTAAGGTCTTTATCAACTAGGAACCGTCCGAAAGTCAGGCCCATGAGCTAGACCTCTAATCAATTGGTTTACGGGTGGCCGGTCCATATATGGTTCGGTGTCTCGTAGAATATTAGCTGAAGCACGTTCGCTACACAACAACCGATTGGAACTATCGTAGCCAGCGATGTTGGTCTTTCCGTGTTCGTTTTCGTCAATGGAATCAGAAGTTGGTGACCAAGTAGAAAGGAAGTTTGCGATGGGCAGGGCCTTTATCGGGAGCAAGTCGTGTAGTCGGTCTGTGAGGTGTACCAACTATCAGATAATCATCTTCAAGATCAAGAGAGCACCGTAAGACGCAAGGGCACTTCTAACATTCGTAGTCTTCGGGAAGAAAGCATACAATCCGTCCCGTTTTCAACTTGAACCTGACCTTGATGGGTGAGGGGAATGTAGATGGATATTTACATGAAGTGCCGGATTCGAAAGAGGTGAGTCTAGCCGAGTAGATATCTCGAGACTCGGGAAGCAGTCTCGGATTTACGTTCCTAACATTCTCATACTCTGAGGGGGTCGTAGTGCATGAAGATGGCGAGAGAAGGACGGGGTTTGCTTGTCAAAGGGCCAGTGGGTAAAAAAGTCCAAGCTTGAAGCCCCGAGTCCGAAAAAATCCTACCCGTGATGCAGTCACTGTCATTGTGACACTGTCATCATCCGCCGTCGCAGGGGCCGTCGACTCATTCCACCGATGATTAGCAAGCTCCAGACCTTTAAAAAACCATTTATTTGACCAAGAATCAAGACCTCAGTAACGTTGAACTTCCAACTCCATTTTACCCTTCTCACTTCCCACAATGGCTCCCACAGCTCTCATGTCGTCGGACTCTACAATCTCTACCTATGTCAACGGAATAAAGGAACTCAAACAGTCTACACAATCTGCACAGTCTAAAGCCTTAATTGACTTTCAGCTTCAGCGCAAGACCGCTGGTCGCCCCCAACTCAATCCGAATCCTGTGATCCGCGAACAATTCTCGTTCGATTCGATAGAGGATGCTCTACAGGCCTACAAACAAGGAGAGTTTCTCGTAGTCATGGACGATGAAAATCGAGAGAACGAAGGAGACTTGATTATTGCTGGATGTCATTGTACAACGGAAAAAATGGCTTGGATGATTAGGCATACGAGGTGAACCCTGAACTTGTTGTATTGGGCATAGCCTAACATCAAATAAACGTTCTAGTGGGTTCATCTGTGTATCCCTTCCCGGAGAGCGTCTCGCAGAGCTAGACCTTCCTATGATGGTATCTGAAGAGAATCAAGACCCACATAGAACGGCTTACACTATCTCCACAGACTATAGGCACGGTATGTGCAATGAATATCACTAGTCCACTACTAATTCTATATCTTTCATTTAGGAACCACTACTGGTATCTCCGCGCACGACCGAGCACTCACTGCATTCGCTCTCTCCTCTTCCTCTTCTGTATCCTCTGATTTCACTCGGCCAGGTCATGTCATGCCTCTACGCACTCGTCTAGGAGGTGTCTTGACCCGTCGAGGACATACTGAGGCTGGAGTGGACCTTTGCAAACTCACAGGTCTCCCTGAAGCAGGCGCTCTCTGTGAGCTTGTCAACGACCTCGATGAAGACATCAATGGAGGAATGATGAGACGCGATCAGTGTCGCGACTTTGCGGATAAATGGGGTGTCAAAATGATCAGCATAGAAATGCTTGCTGAATACAGGAAGAAGTTGGAACAGGTTTAACAAGTAAGTAAACTCTGCCTAACATTTATAGAAGTAAAGTAAAGTATATATGTATTACATAGCGAGGAAACATACCCTCGCTCTTAATCATGTTCAGCGTGTGGTATTGTGACCGGAACATTCAACATCCCAACTCACACTATCCTTTCGACAGTCCAGTTAAACATGCGTAATCCAAGTGATCATTCCTCAAACTTTAAGCAGCTGGTGTGGTGCCGAGTGATGATCCGACCTAGCCCAAGGGAACAAGAAATATTCAGAATGACTCAGCGAGCAGTAAACCAAACCACCAACCTTGACCAAAGTTTCAATTGGCTCCTCCGAGTTTTTCACCAGGTCCTGATCGAATTCTACAACACCCTTCGGGAATAGAGCGATGACCGTGCTTCCACCGTACGCGAAGTAGCCCAACTCTTCCCCTCGCTTAACCTCCGCGCCTTTTTCTGCACCTTTGGTCCAGACGATACTTCCGACGAGCAGAGCACCGATTGCGACGAACGCAACGCGTTTACCAGTCGCAGTGTGTGTGAGATAAAGGATCGATCGCACGTTGGCGGTGAAGACATCGAATTTGGGCTCGTTCACGGCTTGAGGATTAACTGGTGCGCACGGGAAAAGAAAGGATGGGTGAAGATAGTGATAGAGAATAGGAAGCGTACTAACCGGTGTAATATTGCCCGGGAACATTCGTGGTATCGCCCACAACGCCATCAATCGGACAATGGAAACGATGATAGTCAGCAGGCGCCAAACGGAAGATGGCCATCGAAGCTCCGTCGAATTCGATGGCAGTAGAGGAATCAACAGGGACTTGAAGGAGGTTTGGAATACTGAACTCGTCGCCTTTGATCCTGGAAGATAACGATAACGGGCAGATCAACAGACGAAGAAGATATGATTGATTTGAAGAATGTACCAGAATTTACGCGCAAGATCGACTGTAGGATATACAGTCAATCTGCAATCGGCAGCACTACATATTCCGTTTGGATTCGCGGCATTCTCGACAGGTCGGCCGTCAGGTTTGAGTTTTCTGGATGTGAATTTTGTGAGGAATGAAGTTTCAAGGAGGCGCCACATCAGACGTCATAAAGACTCTCAGTGCTCACCGGAAAAAGAATTCGTTGAAACAACCATATTTTGTGATATCTGGCTCTAAAAGCTCATCCAAATCCAATGAGTAAACCTGCACGAAAGATGCAATAGACTTGGCGGATTCGGGGCTGTTGTAGATGGTTCCTTGCTAGGGTGGAATTGAATAAGTGCAGAGTCGGGAGACACCTGGTTGAAGCAAATCCAGACCTTAATTGACTGCGCCTGGAGTAAATGTGCGACAGATTTATAGTGAAGTACAGTCTCGCGTGCGGAACCATAGAACAACTTCGAGGACGGAGATCAGATAAAAACCTGAAAAGCAATTTGAATGGTACCAGATGCATTCCGATCCTGTATATAATCATTCGCATCACTGCGATAGAAGGTTTGAATAGCACGCACCTTGCATAAATCGGCATACTCTCGAAGATTCTCTCTCCCGACTCCCTCACAACGACAAAGTTCCCGATGTGATAATTTGAGGCCAGCTTTTCGATACCGGGGATCATCTTATGGATCCAAGGGACCTCGAAGACATTCTTTCCATGCATATGGATGCCATGGCTGACGTCGTGGTTCGTTTCCGAGTGAGCAACCATACTCTCAAGGCCTTGAGCTATATGCTCATCCTGGGCTTCAGAAAGATTGTTGACTCCGGGTTGCATTTTCTCAACAGGCTTGTCTTGGACTTGATGGTGTAAGAGATGCATGGTTGATTAGGCTCGAAGTGAATGTAGAGCTCAGATTGACAATTGATGGGGAAATGGTGGTGGTTTGTACAAATTATATTGGAGCAGAGATTTGACAGACATCATTATTACCGGTGAAATCATCGTTATGTAGCTATAAATATGACATGCCCCTATCGAAATGAAAAACATATTAGCTTGGCTAGACAAAAAATATGCAATTAAAGGGATTTGAATCTCTGCCTATAACTCTCAGGCTAATGGAAAGATTGTTTTTTGCCCACTGCCCACCAGGGCACCACTAGCTGGCTCGATGTCAAAACTGATCTGTTTGTATCGAGCATAAATACATATACTGCATCGTCATAAATAATAGAATACAAAATTAGGATAATACAAACTGGATCATTTTTTGTTGGCAGTCTCTCCAGTTACGCGTACTGTACTCGTTTCTTCCCCTCCTTCACAGACTCAGTACTGGATTCAGACTTCATGGTAGGCCCAGGGAGAGGCTGAGATTCAATGTCAACTCGAGAATGGGAGGTCGTAGACGGTGTGGAGGGTATGGAATCGTTACCCTCAGGCTGAGAAGCCTCCCCAGTTGGCCTATTCCGAGAATTCTTTGGATTTGGACCCCGGGCGACAGGATCTGAGCCAAAATCCGAAGTCATGATGGTGGATAAAGCAACTGAGGCAGCTCTAAAAGAGAAAGTTGTGTTGAATTGACCCTCAGGTCCACCATTTTGGATGCCGTGGATGGACATTGCTCCTGGTGAATTTTTGTACTCCCACTCGCGCATGTGTAATAGAAAGCGAGCGGTCAGAAGTCCAGAGAGACTAGCAGAAAAATGCATCAGTCAACGAACAGATCAGAACAATGATCATAGAATGCGGCAACTCACGGAAGGGTCAACGCATTCAGAAGGCGCTGGAAGAATCCAGACTGGAGGCATGCGCGCAGAAAGTAACTACATGTAAGAATAAATTGCAACTAATCTTTAGCTTGAACGCACAGGTGCTTGCTATTTTTTTAACGTTTCGGTCAACTGACGAAGACTTATTCAAGATGTGCAAAACTCACAAAATTGAGAATAACTGCTGCAGTTGTGAACAGCGATACTATGCTATCGTTTCCTAATGAGTTAGATCCGAGGATTTGACAATTGTATGTGTGTGGAGGGTCACATTACCTGAAATAAAAAATACCTAGTGGGAGCGACATCATTCATGTATCAATCAGTAACAAAGAATATTTGTTGACGAACCTTGTTCAAAGAGCAAAAATTGGAAACCTGCTTTTTGCTCTTCAAAGCTTTTCCCATGAGCTCTGAATGCTTGGATGCATCGAATACTGTTTAGAATTGCGGAAGAGTATTCGAAGACAACCATCATGATGGAGAGTAGGTCACTCGCTGGATGACCCAAGTCAGTTTTACCTATTTTCATCGCAAAAATTGTAAGCGACAAACCACTAGGAGAATATCGACAAATCAGTGCACTTAGGGCAATGCAGATGGACAGGGCCTTACATTGGGATACTCGAACCACCGGTGCATCGAAGTCCCGGGACATGGGTCTAGAAGGATGGTAGTAGTCAATCATGACAACACAAAGTTTAAGAAGGCGTACAATATCCAATGCCACGCAAGTAGCACCCAAGATGGACATATAGGCTAGAACGAACCGATTTTGACCCCACACCGCCCACGTTCTTCCAGCAAACACCACTGTGGAAACACGGCGAATCAGATACGCGAATATATTGGACACATGCACGCTATACAGAAAGTACGTACCAATTACAGCGGCTCTCCCTAAGACACTCAAAGCCCCGATAAACTGGTACCAGGTGTTGCAGCTTGTAATCGGGTAAATCATTAGCTTGCTGTTGAGAAGGTTGAGCGAGATGTATACGTACTTTTCAGTCAACCTCCCGGCAATATCCAATAGATAGAGGACGTTGGCTAACAGAGCGTAACGACAGAGAATGTAGAGAAAGGTAGAGAACCGGAATTTGGACGTCCAGAGGTATTGTATTTCCATAGGGAATGTTAAAGCGTAGTCTAGCCATAGAGTTTGAGATCAGCTTGAGTGTGCGACAGTTAGCATATGACAGGATTGCATACCATACCAAATCAAAGCTGCGTGCAGAAAGACGGACAATTTTTTCAGTAGCCAATATCGTGGATGGGCTGGGAGTGATGTGCTCTTACCTATGCTGGCCCATTGAATATCGAACTGAAGATAGCTACAGGTAATGGCATAGAGGTCAGGGTGAGAGATATTTAGAAGTGCATTGAGGCCTACTGTGTAGCGGCTTTGCTGGCCATGGGTTTTTTTTGAGCGAGCTGTGAAAGGCAATATCCATCACTTCTAGGGCTTTAAAGGATCCAGAGTTCCCAGCCAGATTACACTTTGCCGGTACAGTATTCATACAGAGCCATGATATCGTCTCGTAATACGGCAAGAAGGGCGAAAACTTTAGGTTTGATACTTCTCAGTCCGATACTCCTGGTGCAAATTCAGAGATCTACAATTAAGTCATCAGTACAATCGGGGAGAGGAAGGGAAAAAAGCGCCTCACACGATAGTGGTTGTACCTTCCATGATGATATCAAAGCTGTCACTCGAGGAGGAGCTATTTCGGCAAAGTTTCCTTGGATGAAGTCAAAGATACGATGCAAATTTTGAGAGCGATTGATCAGGATTGACTGCGAGCATCCGCCGTCCGAGATACTCCGTTCGACACGGATATAATACCATTTGCATGCAAATAGTACTAGGACCTTACATACATCGCTATTGTCCGGTCCATGAATGAAAGGTTATGGTGATTTTCCGCGTGTTCACCTGCAGCAACCTAAACTTGCTATCATGGGAATTTCCTGACCAGCAACCGCACATCACGCGGATATCACTGGTTTCATAGTTTAGATATCTTGAGGGAAGAGTCATAAGGGATGATGCGAAGTAGCAGCTAACTGTGTTGAAAATTTCATTGATGTGCTTTTCTGCAGGCGGAAACGAAGCAGAGCTAAGGCTATGAATTGATGACTATGAACAGTCTAATCCTGTACAAGAATGAGAACTCCAAGATGGGACTGAAAGAATCATGCAAAGATGAGAACTGATGAGAAGATGATTGTGTGGCAGTGCAACGATGCTGCAAGTTGCAACCCACTAGCATTTCAGTAGTACTCCACACATCTATCCATCATCATCACTGTATAAATGTTAGGACTACGGCAAAAACGATGTACCATTGTACATGTGTTCCAAACAAAGGCTTCATAGGTTAGGTCCTGGTATGGCCCAAGATGTTTACTAGGTAAGACAATACTGCCGAATTGATTGGTGTATGTAAGGCCATTCCGAGGCGTAAGAAAATTTCGCTGTACAAAGGTCCAGGGAATGACTGTGCGCTAAATATTATACAGAATTATGTTACTACATTGACAGTTGTTAGCAGCAAAGCAATTTCAACAAAGCCATTTCAACCGTGTCGGTCGGCAAAATTACTACTACCCGGGCAGGTCAGAATGCATTCAGTAACACAAGAGCAAGAGATGTGATTTACCGTGACATAGCGGAAAGCCGGGTTCTTCCAGTCAGTGATATCTTCCAGTTCAGTAGACTGTTCATTGTAACGGATACGTCCTTCAGCTACAGCTCGATCTCTACGACGGTTGGATACGATGAAGACGACTCGGAGGACGAGTATGACGACAATCTAGCAATGGAATCTGAGTATCATTCTGGTAGTAGAGGATTGGAAAATTGCTTACCTCAAGAGCCCGAGAGACCAAGCATCCAACTACACCAGTGTAATAGGTTGGAGCTTCCGATGTCTTGAATAAAAATGGACCAACAATGTTTCTATGATTTTTCAAAAGATCAGAGGACTCTTGGTTTCGCGACTATATTGACTGACCCGATAGCGACACCTAGGAAAATAGCGGCACTAGCTATGGCCTTCTTTGACTGACCACCAACGTTACCAGAAAGGAGAGAGAGGCCAAGTACGAATGTCGCATTGGAAGCGCCAGTCATCCCTAGATTAAAATCCGTTGATGAGCGCGTCCCATATATCATAGAACTACTAGATCGCATACAAAACCCGGCAAGTCTTGGTGCTGTACCTTTGCACCAGGCGACCATAGCAAAACCAACTACAGTCGGTACGTTAGTTAAGGCCATGAGCAGCGTACGGTAACCCGAGGGAAGCTTCGAATTGATGAAGATCGCGGCTAAGATGAACGCAACAATAACCATTCCGTAGGGAATTTGCATGAGTGTGGTCTGGAATGTATCAAAACCGAACCTATCGTGCGACTAGATGGGCTTTTCTATACGCAAGATGATGAGGTGGTAGACTTACCCTTGTACAATCAGTGTGCCGCTATCAGTAAAGGAAGGTCAGGCTTTTATTAAAGTGACCGAATGAAGAAGGTTCACAAGTTAGAAGTAGCGCCCTGATAGGGAACATGAGTTATAGATCTGATTATAGGGTAGATAAACGCGTACATTAGGGACATTAGCGGTGAAGCCGAAGAGGAAAAAAAGGTAGGTTTTTGGGTCAATGAAAGCTTCAAGGACTTGCGCAGGTTTCCATCTGATAACAGTTTCGATTCATTGAAGAGCGATAGAACAACTGGTCATTCTTACTCTCGAGTATCGGTTGAATTATGATCACCCCGTTTTCGGCTCACGATAATGAGTCTTTCCTCAGGCGTGAACCAGTGACTGAAGTAGGGCGAGTCGGGAATAAATATAGCCATAACAATGGCCCAAACTGAGCAAAGGGCCCCAATGATCAAGAACTCGTACTTCCAAGATGGAAGACTGCCTATATATATGGCATCAGTTGTGGTGCGAAATGTGCCCTTCACACGTTGTTCTAGATACCTTTGATCTAAATATCGATTGAGAGAATAAATCACGGTCATTAAATGGAAGACTCACATGACCAATCCCATAGCCAAAAAGACCACCGAGAGCAATACCGAATCCATTCGCACTATCAATCATTCATGTTCAAGATTAAAGAAATTTAAGAAGCAGGGCCTACTTACAGATACCAATAACCGATCCTTGTCGGTTGTTGTGTCCGTGTGTACCAAGTTCCAGTAATAAGAACAAACGCTGGATCCGCAGTAGCCTCTGCGGCACCAGATAGCACACGAAGGACAGCTAGCTCAGTGAAATTTCTACTGGCCGCTTGAGCCATGAGTAGAATGCCCCACAAGAAAATCTGGAGAGCCGCGGGAGCCGATCAATCGTATGTATGTAGCACGGGATAAACCTGAGGAAGGCTTACGTTGAAGGCGAGGTATTTATTTAAAGGGAATTTTTGCATCAAGAGGTTAGTGGGTAAGGCCCAACCCAACCATCCGACTTTTCCGTTCATTAGTAAGGTCTTCACGTACCCACACAATAGGACACGAACAGTAGAACAAACTTGAGAGCCAACTCTGAGAAAGTAAATATGAGGGTCTTGTCATACCATCAGGATTCAAGATGCTCGCACATAGTCAGAACTACCAAGATGTAAATCTTCCTTGACTGGATAACAATGAGCGCGAGTCAAGGATGATCACATGGGACGCCATACGATTGAAGATTGCAGCGTAAGAAAGAGTAGTCTTGTCACTGAGAGCGGTCAATTCATATGAAGCGCGATGTACATTGGTCACCACTCACACGTAGTAGAACTAAAAGATTGATATTATATGAGCGCGTGGGACGGACGTGCGAAAGTGAAGTAAAAACAACGAACCATGTAGCATATCGCGAGTGCCGGCATTATCAGTAGGTCAATCTTTCGTTCGACGTGCTTGACTTTACTAGGATCGAGCTCCGTTTCATTCATTTTCGCGACATCAGCGAGAAACTGGGGAGATGGATTCTTCTTCTGTAACCAATTGAGTACGCTAGCAGGACCAGGTTCCTCAGACTGATATGTGGTCCGGGGGAGGACATTCTCCACTTGTTCGACTTCTGTCTTCTCTACATCCAAGGCTGGGGAGTCTGGTGCTTCCTGGCTCACTTGAAAGGTAGAAGTGGGCATGGTTCAAGACTGGAGTGAGGCTGAGATGCTCCCAGCTATATATCATTATCTCCGCGACTCGGAGAACCTGTGATTCCCTTGAGCTTCCGTAAATTTGTGGCGGTCCGGATGTTGACTAGCATGTCGATTGGTTTAAGTATGTAGAGTCCGGAGTTTGGGGAGCTTAGAGGACCGCATGACGCGAGAAAAGACGCGTCGGGAGCAGCAAAGAGTCAGGATTGTGGCAGAAAGTTTGCAAGTTCAACCGGACCGCCCCGTTGAAAACCTCGTCGTAATCGGGCCGCCGTAACTCCTCCCAATCTCATCTGCATATAAAGCCAATAGCCTTCGAGAAAACATGCAAGAAGCTCTGATATCATGCCTACTGTTGTATTCAAAGCCAAGTCCACCACCGAACTACTCGATATTCGTGCCCGTGAACAGCCTAATGATCCTGCCATTTACACTGGCATTCCAGAGCCAGATGGCTCTCTTAAGCTGCGCTCACTTACGTATGTTTCTCCTTTAACTTTAAAGCCCTTATAGTGTGAATTTCAAAGTTGATCTTCTGCATTTAGCTACACCGATGTACTGAGGGCTGTTGACCGAATTGCTTGGTACTATTCTTCACTCGGAATTGCGCCCAAGGTAGCCGCAGGAGAAACACCGCCTACGCGTACCATTGCTGTCTTCGTGACCTCCTCGGTCGATGAAACCCTTCTTGAGCTTGCGCTCGCAAAAATGGGACTCACTGCTTTGCTTCTTTCTGTGAACAACTCTGTTGCTGCCGTCGCACATTTGAGTAAAATCACGAATGCAACACATCTGATCTATAGTCCCAAGTTCGCTGAGGAGGCCAAAGACGCTCAAGGCTTGTTGAAGGGGCAAGGAGTTGAGATTGGAATCATCGAAGATATGCGGTTCCCGCTCTGGGGTCCGCAAGGAGCCGCTAAAGCTGCGATCAAGCCGTTTCTTCCTGTGCTTACTCCCGATCAGGAAGTTTCTAGACCTGCAATTTACCTTCATTCGTCCGGTTCAGTAGGTTATTTTGTATTTTTGTATTCATGAAAACACTGATTCTTTGATGCAGACTGGCTTCCCTAAGCCTGTTTCCGTTAGCCATTACGGTCTGATAGCAAACATAGCGCTCAATCAGAACAAGACTGGGTTCAGTACTCTACCCGTCTTTCATGGATATGGACACTTTGCACTGTGAGTTAAATCATATTTTAGTCGTTGCCCATTTATCTGATCCACCTATAAGCTTCCGTTGCATGTACCCAGGACGACCCTTTACATTATTTCCTCCTCATTTACCACTCACTTCTGCCAACATCTGTGCTGTCCATGCACTATCGCCCGATACTCGACAGTGTTTTGCTGTTCCCTATGTCATCAAGGTATCCTTTTTTCCTCCAGCAATGTTCTCCTGCTTTTTGTTGACGTTCGTACTACTAGTTGCTTGGTGAAACCGAGGAAGGCGTCAAAATGCTTGCAACCTTCGATGTAGTAAGCTACGCTGGTGCGCCGCTTCCGGTAGGACGTGTTCTTACTGACCACACAGTGAAATTCTCATTCCTTCTCTATCTAGGATGATCTTGGAACACGTCTGACCGAGGCAGGGGTCAACATCATTAGTATATACGGAACATCTGAGGTATTTTCCATTATCCTCGCTTTCATACTACATTCAAACTGTTTCGAAGACCGGAACCATTATGAACTCTGAGCGCGAGTTTTTGACGGATAAGGGGTGGAACTGGGTTCGACCGACGACATTAAGCAAGCATTTCATGGTGATGGAGCCTCAAGGAAAAGATACATTCGAATGTGTCATTAAAGACGGCTATCCAGCAAAGGTACATGCTTGACTTTTCCTTGGAATTCCTTCCGAGATACAATGCTTCACAGGTAGTGTCGAACCGGCCAGACGGTTCGTTCGCCACGAAGGATCTGTTCCAACGACATCCTGAAGAAAAGGACCGATACAAGTACATAGGCCGCCTCGATGACACTCTCGTACACATATTAGGGGAAAAGACCAATCCAGGTATTTAGTCCTCTTTCATCAACTGGGAAATTCTCGTGGAAACGATTGCTTTTTCCAGTACCGATGGAACTTTGCATACGTGGGAACAGTCCATATGTAGCTGAAGGTAGCTCTCTCGTAAATTGTCTTAATGTTATGCTAATTTAGCCTCCCAGCCATCGTGTTCGGTGCTGGGCAACCGACGACAGGGTGTCTCATCTTACCTTCAGAGTTGGCGAAGGATCTTTCCAACTCTGAGCTCATGGAAAAGGTTTGGCCTGTCATTGAAGAAGCGAACGCCGAGGCTCCTACCCACTCCCGTCTGCTACCCGAGATGATTGGCTTCCTTCCGTGAGCCTATTCACCTTCTCGCAATATCCTAGTTCTCACATGCTCGTCAGATATGGAACCCATGTTCCAATCGCAACGAAGATGAGCATTCTTCGTCCGGCTTGCTATACCAAGTTCAAGGACATCATTGGTACGCTGTGTCTGTCGTCATAGTTTACCTCGAGACTGACCTGTTGCAGACGGTATATATTCCCGCTTTGAAGCTGGTCACTCAGAGGACGAGAAGCTTTTCCTGTCCAAGCCTGAACTTGAAGACTATCTTCTTCAGATCATCACAAGAACTCTTGGTTCTACCAAGGCTTCCAAGCTTGATAAAAAAGCTGATTTGTTTGCCTTCGGCGTCGATTCTCTGCAAGCTACACGAGTTCGAAACATTTGTCAGAAAGAATTGGACCTTGGTGATCATATTCTGGGCCAGAACGGTATGTCTTGAGCTTAGTCTCGCATTCATGTTAATCCTCATCTGGTCACAATTAGTCGTTTACGAATATCCTTCAGTCGAGCGGTATGTGTCAGATCCAGACACCTTCAATGTAACTGTTCTCATTTTTTGATAGGTTGGCGGACTATATATTGACATTTCGGGGAGAAGCGCAGTCGCGCATACATAATCATGAGTCTAAAATGCTCGCTATGGTCGACAGATGGGCTGCTAAACTTGAATTCCACAAGCCGGATGCCAGTGCGAAGCCAAAGCCCAGAAATGCTCGTGTAGTTGTGTGTGCATCGGTCCCTTCCTAAGATGAGTGTCTAACCTGATATCGGCCTAGATTCTTACAGGCGCTACCGGTTCCTTGGGTGCTCACATCTTGCATCAACTACTTCAAGAACCATCTGTACACAAAGTTATCTGTTTATCGCGTGCAAATTCCCATGAAGAGTCTCGTGAGCGTGTTAAAGGATCCCTGAAGTTAAGAAAACTTCCGACACCAGATGACCACAAATTCGACTCATACGCGGCGAACCCCAACGACCCACAGTTGGGCTTGACAGACGACGAATATACTTCAATCCGAGCGCAAGTGACGGATGTGATTCATGCAAGTCTTTTTCTGTTCCATTTCAGTAAGAGGGTTTCTAACCCAGCGTTAGAACGCTTGGCCAGTGAATTTTGCCCTCAGCATTGAGTCTTTCGACCAACATGTCGGGGGCTCAATTAACCTCATGAATTTGTGCCTTCAATCGCCTTATTCCGAGCCCGCCGCCTTTTACTTTAGTTCTTCCATCAGTTGCCGCCAAGGATCTCCAGACGCGACCTGCACCGAATACTATTCCTCTTCCCCTTCTACTGCTGCAGGTACAGGCTATGCTCAAAGCAAATGGGTTGTAGAGAAGCTGTGTCAAAAGGCTGCTGACGCTACCGGATTGCCTGTCGGTGTACTACGAATCGGCCAGATGGTCGGTGATTCCGTGCAGTGAGCCCTACACCTGGCTTTTTCACTTCAATTTTTTCATCTTCTTCTGGTCCTAGTGGTGTTTGGAATGAGACTGAAGGTATGTCTGTGTTACCCAGAATTCGCTTTTCTGACGACAGTTATGAAGCGTGGCCGCTGATGTTCAAGAGTGCCAACACTATTGGAGCACTGCCTACAGTTGTGGAAGTGGGCAACACCCTAGATGTCTAATTCATTTGATATTCAATGTCTTCACAGAACCCTTCTTGGCTTCCTGTTGACTATGCAGGACGAGCTGTTGCCGAAATCGTGTTGGTTGCAGACCCTCCGCAATCCGCAGTATATCATATCGTAAACCCAAATACGAGTGCTAGTTGGGAAGATATTTTGGACGGACTGGAATATGCTGGAATGAAGTTCGACCGACTGGAACCCTTGCAGTGGGTGGAGCGGCTGGCACATTCAGATCAGGATGGGGAGAAAAATCCTACCATCAAACTTCTGGTGTGTGTCCTTCATGTTTATAATATGATATCATTGAACTGTTGTCTTGTAGCCTTTCTTCCGTATGCGATACAGCGGTGGTCATCACAAGCCCATGGTATTTCTTACCGATAAAACCCAGACCATAACGGACAGTATACGACTCGCACCGCCAATCACGAAGGAACTGGTGCTGAAATGGGTTTCGAGTTGGAAAGAGTCAAAGTTCTTGTAGTAATTTGTATACAGTCTGTTGACATTCACTATTTTGTGTGAAATCTCTAACTCGTCTCAAAAGCCATAGTTTTCGATGATTGTATCTTCGTCGAAGAGTTAGCTCTCAAACGTCTGCATCGCCTTGGCTCAATTCGACTCTACTGATTCTCTTCTATGGATTCTTCAGTGATTTCTGATATTGTACATTGGTTGTACATAAAAGTGTAGGTACAAACAATTAAACTCTATTCCTGGTCATTATGCTCGACCGTGCTCGGTTCCTCTGTTGGCGGCCCATGTATCTGCACCCTACATTGACGGTGAGTGATATTATCCCTTCAATAAGTCTATTACTCACCTTGTGGTTCTTAGTTCGGTAATTCTTCTGTCTTCTGGTGAACCAATCCCAGGAAGTAACGCCAGGACTGAGACTGGCCTGCCTTTCCGGACTAAGTTTGTTGAAAGCTTCGGAAATAATCGGACTTTCAAGCAACGGCAGCAGAGGAGCATTGTCTGCAGGCCTAGTGAAGTAAACCTGGGACCACCGATCATATTTCGATTGCGATCCAGGGGGAGGGCTGGAATCGAATGCGTAAAATTAGCATTCCCGAAGATGAAATAAACTGGGTGCGTACACGACACGGTGAATATTGGAATTGAGCAAACCCCCGCTGAACATAGTCAGGGTGTCACCAACGTTGCAAATCATATGTCCTGGCAATGGCTGAAATTAAAGTATTAAAAATTGTGAGCAAATTCTACGTGAAAATATCATTACCCTAACGTATGACCATTCGGTAGTTCCAGGCGGGAGAACCTGCAGCCCGCCGAGGTTGTTAACCAACAAACTCAAGGTTCCGAAGTCTGTGTGACCTCCGATGGCAAGTTTACCTGGTGTAAGGTTGGCAGGAGCCTTGATCGTTCGCGTTTCACTCGCGCTGAAATCGTTGCGCCCATGTAATTTGGCTAATGCTCCCTCCGGCAACCCGAGTTTGTCGTTGAAGATTCCAATCATAGTGTTGCTGATGTCCACGCACTTTTCGACGAAGGGCGTGACGACGGGACCCATGAGATCGTTGATAGCTGTTGGGTATTGTCTACGGGATACTTTAGGGTAGGAAAGGGCGTCGTCCTTGGCCACGTTGACACCTTCAACAGGGTCAGGATTACCGGCAGCGTCAACGATGTAGTGGCCAACGGCTTTATAGCTGACGATTGGATATAGATAAATACTTCGCACAAGGTGTGCAGTTTATGAGCATACCCGAAGGAAAGCCCCTCGTCTCCCTGCTCATACTTCATCTTCTCCTCTAAAGGCAGTTTGAAGACTTCCTCGCCCATACCCCACATAGCAACGAAATCTTGTTCGGCCCCATGGTTCTTTAAGCTATGTATTTCTGTTCAAGCTCTGCAAAACGATTGGCATAGGTATAAACTTACTACCAGAAACCCAGGTTTGTTCCCGCTTCCCAAAGCCGGTTGATTTCAGTCTCGTCACCAGCCTTTAACAACTGGTAATCGATTACAAGCAGCGGGTGGGCCTCAACGTTGGATGGCCATTCTGGAAGCTCTCTGACGGGTACTGGCATGATTGTGATTGTGATGGGGCTTGTGCTTTTTCAAAAAGAAGAAATGAAAACCCCAGGTTAAAGATGGCTTTTATATGAGCATGTTTCCGGTACTGTAGTTGAAGCTTCGATGGGAAAATTTAAGAACGGATGAAGGACCCCAGTCCATGGATGATACATACATAGATCTTCCGAGCGTGGTCGGCCTGACGGTTCAACCTGCAAACGAGTGCCTATTTCAATCCCCAGTCTGATTTGCTCTTTGATCAGTTGCAACTCATTTTTATTGACTGAAGTAGTTCATCAATGCTTCCAGCTTCGAAGGACTTGGAGTTACGGTAAAAAATGAACCAAATAATGGCCTGAACCAAGTATTCTCCCAAAATATCCTGCTACCGGGGTCCTGAACGAAGATGATGCTTGACGAGTCACGACTCAGAGTAAATTATATGCCCCAAACTTGGGTGTTGTATACCACACTTTGATCCTGATAATGCTACCCCAGGTTGATTTACAAGTGGAGTCTGTCCATTGCTTATGGGGGATATCGTCAGCTGTTGGAGGCGGAACTCGGCTTCCAAATAGCCTGTCGAACGTCGGAACCCACTCACACCTACTGATCACCTTTGTCTTGGATCACCGAAGACCGAATCCTTCAGGCTCTGAACGTTTCTAGTAAACTCTTTGCATCGACTAGGGGAGTTATCAACTTTGTCGAATAACAGTTGAAAATCACGAGATCACACAGGCTGAATGCATCTCGCACGTTAACTGGTGTAAGGCCAAACGAAAGCCAGGAGGCCCTATAAATTTCTGTAGAGCTCCATGCTATCTTTGAATAAAGCGTCCTTGGATCCTTGCGTTCTCTCCTGTACTCACTTCTCTCGTTCGAACCCTATTCATAATTCGTGTTGAAGGCCTGAGCTCATAGCCATAGTGGATATCCTTCAAGAACTCCATATCGAATCATAATTTCGGGATCAGAACAACGTAGTATAGGCTCTTATAGCGGAAACGTGAGGGAGAAACTCTCTTACAAGGTCAGTCCTTCTTGCCATCCGCAGAATCATCAGGATATAGCTGTCAAAAGGAAACGAGGATCAGAAAGGGTGTTGATCCTGTAGAACCCGAGACCCAATTACCTTGCCGGGATTGAAGAGACCAAGAGGGTCTATCGCCCTTTTGACTGTTTTCATGAGCTCTACCGTGCCAGCACCAAGCTCCTCGACTAGGTACTCTTTCTTCCCAATGCCGACACCGTGCTCTCCTAGAAAAAGATTCGACAACGTTCCAATGATTAGGTATGTCATAATCCTCACCTGTACCTATCAAGGATATCAACTAAAAGGCATCACATAAACTAGCTTAAACTTACATGTCCCATCTAGTGCAATCGCTCTATGGACCATCCTGGAGACAACGTCCTTCGCGATTCTGAGTTCTTCCTCGTTACGGATTAGAAGTGACGCGTGAAAGTTTCCGTCTCCAGCATGTCCAGCTATAGGTGCGACTAGACCAGTTGATGCGAGGTCTTTCTTCGTCTCGTACACGAGTTCAGATAATTTAGACACGGGGACACTATAAAAGTACACAAATTGGTTACCCAGACAGACACGAAGACATAGCACAAACCAAACATCTGTGCTCCAAGCTCGACTCCCGTTGACCAGTGCAAGACAGGCATATAATGCATTCTTGCGCGTAGACCAAAGATCGGCGGCTTGTTGATCGTCTTTCGCAAATTCGAACCCGAATCCTCCATGTCTTGCTACGATCTCTTCAACGACTCGGCCGGATTCTGACAAGGATGCTTGATCATGTCCTTGGAACTTGAACAAAAGTGTATCTTTCTCTGGCCACCTATTTTCGGATTGCCCATATTTGTTAAGAGCGTGCATGCAGAGGTCATCCATAAGTTCGACACATTCTAGATATCGTGTTGATCGTCATTATCACCCGATACTTTGGGATGGCACGCACGAATACCAACGCCCGAAAGCATAACTTCGCGGACTGCCTCTGTTGCTTTTCGAACATCTGGGAAATGCACCACGGCGACTGTTGTTGGAAGGACGGGTGTCAAACGTATTGTGACTATATATTATGAGAGTGCGGTCAGATGTACAAGGGAAGAACAATATACCTTCCGTTACGATTCCTAGAGTACCCTCAGCTCCAATGAACAATTTTGTTGTATCGAAACCAGCGGACGACTTTCGAGATCTGCGGCGCGTTTTAATTACCTCTCCGGAGGGCAGTACGACAGTCTGGCTGAGAAGTCAATCTTAACAGGTTTACAAGTATCAAAGTTACTACTCACGGCATTCAGAAACCATTCTGCCTTTCCGGTACCGTATCTGACAGCATTCGCTGCATAAATTTTCAGTAGTGGCTTAGGCATACAACCCCGAAATGAAAACTCACTTCCAGAGCAACCAGTGCTTAACATTCCGCCTATTGTAGCCGTCGGCGCAGGGTCAAGCTATCCTGATGCTAAGTAGAGGACAGAGGTATAGAGTAATCAAAATTTACCGGGAAGAACAACGGAATCCCTAGAAATAGAAGGTGTTTGAACATGGGACGCGTAGTGCACTAAATTTTGGCTTGCCTTGATCGCGTAGAGTATCGTTGATATCACTCCAGCAAACACCAGGTTGACATACGAGGTCTGAGTCCGCCTCTAATACCAGCAAACTTCAGGACATGTTCCACCCGGAGAATTCAAATACGCATACCATGAATCTCGATGATTTTGCTCATACGTGACATGTCAAGGCATATACCACCGGAAGAGTACTGTCGGTCGAGTTCAAGTCAATAACGTCTGAAAAAAACACATGCAGTATAACACACTCCGCGAAACTGGCCTTCCAAACTGGTTCCTCCAGAATAAGGTATTATAGGGATGCGGTATTTGGTAGCTATCTTGACGATTTTCACGACATCTTCTGTGCATGTTGGGTACATGACGACGGTATGGGAAGTCCCTAGAATATACTATTAGTACTGATCATGTTCTGAACAAAGATTTCTTTGTACTCGCCTGGATGATGGTCATTCACTGAAAATCCGTGGCTGTAGAGATCATCTGCGTTCGTCGACACGGCATCTTCATCATCTGCAAATGTTTTCTCCAACTCCTCGACAGCCCGAGTACAGTCCTCTCGCGAGCCGTACTGAGGCTTCTGCGGGGCAACTTCAGGGTCATGCCGATCAGCAAGAAGATATCCCGCGAAACCACTGATTAAAGAGGCGGCCGAGAGCAAGATGATCGTTTGTCCCGAGAAAGTTGAAATAGAAGGTTTGCTAACTGTGGTGGTGGAGAAACGCGGGGATTGAGCGCTCGGAGAGCATCTGTTGCATATCGATATTGTATTACCGAACGGCAAAGAAAGGTGTCGAGCTCGATACGCGGTCTTTATAACGGTCGTTCGCAACATTGTATAGGAGAGAAGAAGAAGGTCAGGTCATCATGAACTGACTTTTATTGATCAAGATACTGCTGATCCCTTCTGATTGATGATTCCCTGATCTCCCGAGCGAGACCGGGAGGCTTTGAGAGCAAAGGTATCTCTCTTGGCTTGAATTCGTGGTGAGCCGTAAAGGACGAACGGGCCGGACTATAGTGAGAACCTTCTCTTTCCGACGCTTTTCCATATTTGGACTGTCACCCCTGTGACTACATCAGGGATTTTCTTTTCCTGTCACGACTTTTGTGACTACGAGTTCCCAGTGCCGAACTTCTTGCCACTCGATCGCGCTGAAACTCGTTGTTATTTACCTAGGTAAAATTTAAATACCAGCTTAATATTAGTGTCCGACAGCAGATGCTCAACTACCTTCCTGAAGAATTGTTCTTGTCACGCACACAGCGCGGTGGCCCACCGTCGCACGTTATTCCCTCACTGAGTGTGGTTGGATGAGCTCGAGCTCGACGCGTATTCGTATTCGCGGGCCCGGGATAAGAAGAGAAGTCAATCCATGGGCTAATTTCGAATTACGACTAAGTACACCATCTTAAAAAGCATAAGCAGGTTAATGCACATCCTAACCTCGAAGACAAAGATGACATCGTGATCATAAACGTATCCTTAATTGAATATGCCGAAGATCTGGAACAAAACGGAACAGTTTACACACAGTTGACACTGACACCAGCCCGCTGACGACCGAGACTCATTGTATATTGGCTTTCGCGTGTGTCCAGATCATGGCGTGAATAAATTCTGAGTATTGCAACCGTTTTCGAAAGCGTGAATGCGACTGTGCATAGTATCGAAGTCCTCAAACGTGGTGACAGTAAAGGTTAACCGTAATGAGGCACCTTTGGCATTGAAAATTCGCTCTGTTAGCTTTATATCAAGGATTTGAGGGAGAGAAAGTGAATGAGAGAAACAAGGAGCGTTCCAAAAGTTATCATTGACACTGTTGCTAATCAGGTGAGGATTTGACGTATGGTAGATAAGCTCATAGGCATCGGCACATTCCTATATCAGTGTGAATTAGTGCCTGTGAACGTAGCTCACGAGCTGCTCATCTGGACTGAGGCTCCGTGAGGGAGCGGAGCCTGTCAACGAGACTACGTGTACCCGGAGAAACGTGTACATTGTCAGTCTTCGCTGGGCAGGACCAGGACAGAATAGCAGGGTGCTTGCTACTAGCGGTATCTCAGTGGTATCACAATCACCTTGAGTCTCCTTCTAGTTCCGTGTATGTCGGTCCTGCCGGAAGGGGTATCAGAACGGACAACAATACTCAACAGGGAAAAGGACCGGTTCTCTCCCGGAGCCGACCGGAGTACTGAGTATGTCGTGTCAAGAGAATCGAAGATAGATGAGAAAGATATAGATGACGATATCTTTTCGTCGGGCTAGTGGCTATATACTTAGTGTATGTAGATCCTTGTGAATCTTCCGACTTGCAGGTTCAAATCCAGGCAACTTCCGACCAATTCAAGTATACGCCAAGGCTCAAAAGCATTCTAAGACGGTATCATGAGCGTTTCAAATATATCGTGCCACTTACATTGACAAAAGTAGCCTGACCGTAGACATGCTGACGACGTGGCGTATTACATGACGGCCAGTGTGAAAGGATATGTACAACCAATGAATGCACCAAAGTACGTACATATATCGCAGGATTTACCTACTGGGACAATAAGATGTAAGGATAGGGTCTTCATGAGAGTTGATATTTGATTTCGGAGTTGTGGGTCGTCACCAGCGGCCAGGTTGCCGCAAAAACCTGGACTGCCTTTGTGAAATCATGATGTGGAATCGTCGTTGCACCGTTGAACGATTCTCGAACATCGGCCGAGTAAAAAGTGCACAACTTACATACTTTGTTCATTACAATCCGCAAACCCATCCGATGAAAAAAAAATCAAAACACCGGTAAGAATTTACTTACATATAAGCCTGGGTGAGCCTACAGTCATTCTTCAAACCTCTTTCAGCAGAGTACGGCCATAGCAACACAGCGCCTCCAGTCGGCAATTAGATGAGTCCGTAAACAACAAGGCAACGGGAATGTGACCATCGGGAAGCGTTTGTGATTCTGAAAGTCACAATGATTATTGGAAGGGTGACTAAATCATGTTTAGGGTAGGTCAGATCGCGCCACTGAGTTGAAAACGAATGTTATTTGAGGATTAATTCTACTTACTGCACAGTAAAAGAATGTGCGCACTATGGATTGTACGTAGAGCAAAGTGTAGGTAGGGTAGAAGAGTACGCGTCTTCGGAAAGATTGGGATCGGTAATGTCGCTGAACGAGTCGAAACAACAGAAGAAGCGCCGACAACACGACGATGGAGCAGACAGTAGGGAAAGGGAAATGAGATAGTTCGAGTTGATGCAGTGAGAGAACAGTCAAGTAGAGTTCAAAGAATGTGTTGGTTGTACAGAAACAACAAAAAAGAACAAGACACAAAGACAGGTTTGGAGAATTTTTGGTGGTACAGTACAAGAACATATAAATATGCCTATACGATTGCAAAAAGAGATGCAAAAGGCAGTTATGCGAAATCACAAATGTAGGTAGAGGACAGATAGGGTAGGAAAACTTTGAACTGATCAAGAGAGGGTTGAATATGAGGAGTGAGGAGAGGCAGCGGATGAGCCCGATTTAATGATACACAAAATACACAAAAAAATGGTTGATATGAGAGGCATGGCAAGGGATAAGATGAAAAGATGAACAAGACAATGATTGGAGCAGGATTGTTAGCAACCGAACTGATATGGAGCTAATAGTACATTGCAACAGATGGAACACGGGTTGCAGCTAGCAGAAAAGGGGATTAAGTGCGAAAAAGAATTTATGAAATTAGCAGGGAAATTATGCAATGAAAACGAATGACATAGTATACCGTATAGTTTAAAAAAAGCAAATAGTTCAGATGAGGAGGGGTTTACACAACAGCAGAAATTTCGATGAAGCTACTCCATTGGAGCCATTCCTCCGTTTTCTTCAGATTTGGACTGTGCAGTGGAAAAACGAGATCTGCCGACGACGACCGGGGGGATTGTTTGGACAAAGGAGACGAAACCTCGCGGTGCGAAGAGTGTTCGAGGTCCATGAAACTGGTATATTTCTTGGGGGATGCGTTCGAAGGAAACATCGACATCGTCTTGCTACGCACTCGCGGCTCGGATTTGATGGAAGATCCGAAGCCGTAGCTCGAGTTGGAGCGAGTATTGGACCTGCGGCGTTGCATTCGACTCGGAGCCGAATAAGAAGATGTCGAATAGGAGAATGAGCGAGAATAAGCGTGGGATCGGGATGGACTCAGAGGAAGGATATCTTCCTCGTCGTCGTGCTGGGAAGGAGCCGAATACGAATGACGGTGGGTGGAGCTAAAATCGATATCAAGATCGACAAAGTCCGCATCTTCGTTAGAGTCCATATCCCATTCGTCCTCGGAAGAATCCTCGTCATCAGACAAGGACATAAAGTTGCTCGTCGTCTCCTCTTTAATACCACCGAATTTGAATGAGGCCAAGGCGGTTTGGGACCGACCTTCAAGTCGGGCGAGAGCATCAGATCGTTTGGTTCGGCGATAGTTGGTCGAGACTGTGGAGGACGCGGTTCTGGTGGATGTGTTGCGAGTAAGGTTGGTTATGGTTACCAATTTAGACGGGCCAGCGATTGCGTTGGAGTGAGGCGGAGGAAGAAGAGCGGAGGAAGCTCTGGTAGTGTTCGGAGCCGGTAGCGCAGGTAATGCGTCGGCGTATTTAGGGATCGGCTTCTGAGACGGAAAGTTTTGCAAAGATGGACGGGAACGAAGCGTATGCAGAGATGGTGCACTGTGGCCGTTTTAGGACGACGGCTTCATGAGCACAGGATTATTTGGACGTACCGTAAAGAACCCGCGCCAGCTAAATCTAAAGATAAAAATGATCGCTCTTTGTGGAATTGTTCCACACTGGCAGTAGGAGAGGAAGTATCTGGGAGACTACCTCTGCGACGAAAGTCGACTTGGTAGAAAAATCCTTCCTGGGCCTCGTCGGCGGCGGTGGTGTTGGGTGTGGACGAAGGGTAGGGAGGCACCAAGCCCGACATGAAGAACTGCGAATACGGAGAACCAGTGCGAAACATTTCTGCAGAAGAGTTAGAGAACTGGGGGGGTCCAGGTTGAACTGGCAGTGGAAGTACTAGCTATAAGTACACAACCAATTAGTCGCGCCACAAAGAATCTATATGCACACACGAGGCCAAAGCCACAAGAAAAAAGTCACTCAATGTCAGTGAAGTGAACAAGATTTAATCGGGGTTTTTTAATATTAGCGTGGGAATATTGGCTAGGCGACTAAGTCACAGACCTTTTCGGGGATGTGCCTGTCACAGTTACACGGACGCGTTTCCGACTTTGCCGATTAAGCTCCCGTATTCAAGTCCCGTACCCGACGCGCCCTTCGACCGTTCGTCAAGGCAACACTCTGAGTTCACAATGGCGAAAATCGAAAGAATCAAAGCTGCGAATCAAGGCAAATTACTGACTTCCTCCTTTAAATTGATATGAGGATATTGACCTGATCTTCGGAACTGATCATCTTCCCGCAGAAAAAGAGCCCATTGTTCTCATTGTAAGAACAAAGGCAAATGTCTTCCATCGTTGTAACATCACTTGCTTCATTGAATCCATATCACAAATTTTCACCCGAATTTCACTGACTCCTGATGATTCATAGCTCTTTTTGCCGCCTGAGCCCTACAGCACATGTACATATACCAGCAAATTCCACGCCTACGCCTCCTGAAGTTGTTATCACACGTTCGACTTCTGAAGCAGCACTGGAGTCTTCCAGGTTCGCTTACCTTCTCACTTGACTCATCGTCGTCCCGGATCCCGATATTTCGACCAATTATAGCCAATGATGCGGGCCTATGAACGTCTATGAACGTATGTATTCAATATAGATCCTGCCCGTATACCTATCGGATCCTCCCTCATTGTCATTTGTGACGCGAATTTGTATCTAATCACATATCCGGATGCTTTTGCAGAGGAGCGGGGAGGAGTTCAGGGTCGTCGAAACGCATAAATATGTTTCGGTTCGATGTTTCCCGATGCAGCAAAGTACCACCTGCTTTGACCTCCTGTAGTGGATCTGCGGAGCTTGAACGCGACACTACGGGACCAATCGTCTTCCTTAGTAGCGCCACAGACAGGATTCCAATCAGTTTGCAGCATCTAGCCTGCGTTACTTACGCTGAACATGTGTGTATGTGATGTAGGTTTTATCGTACTGACTGTAGGTCTATCGTGGAATATCATAGCCTTTTTCCGTGATAACCGTGAAATGCATCAGTGCGCAGCCCGCCACAGAAGACAATGCACCTACCAGCTACTTACCAGCGTCCAACTGATATTGATCACGTGCTAGCTTCGGTGTAAGTGCTGGCTTTTCTTGAGTCTATATCCGTCTAAATCTTTCTTCCGCAGACTGCACCAGATTGTACAAAGTCGTAAATACAGAGTTTTCAAGATCTATATATCAGCTGCATAATCCTACATAACCCAGATATCGTCACACCCGAGACACAACTCCAAATCGTTTGAAGGTTGAAATGTACGGCACAGGTATACTTGTCATGATTCTGCCACTGAATCTGTTGACTGATTCTTTCTTTCTCTTTCTCTGCAGCTCGGCATATAACTTGAAGACTTCGCACCATCATTTGAGTTGCCACAGACAGCCACAGAGTAGTCGTCATAAGGTGCGATTCTAGGAAACATTCAGGGAGATTCTACCGATAAATGACATGATCAACGCCCGTATGCTTACTGTCAATCTGTGAGCACATACATAGGCCGACCTGAAAACCCCGGACCGTGTGGTTGTGTGTGGTTGTATGCGGTTGGAGGAGTTCCGTATGATAAGGTTAAGGGAAGAAAAGGATCTGATAGGATAGGATGGAAATGAACCGCGAACTAAATTCACCCGAGAGAGGACAAATTTGCTCTATCATTTCTTCCAAGCTGATAGACCATCTCTCTTTTTTGCTCTTGCCTGTCGCCGCAATACACACGTTGTCAGAATATCTCAACAAGTGAGTCGTCGAGGGGGGGGTGTTGCGACATTCTCAACTGCTCCAGTGACTGCCTCTCGAAATTTCAGATCGAAAGTGGTGCCTCACTATAGGTGAGTATAGGTGTTTGCGGAGATTCTTCTGTCGGTGCCGCGACAAGGCTGCCAACTTTGGCAGTTGACAAAGAAACGGAGTTTCCGTGACCTGCACAACTTCTGACAGCCGTTCAATGTCCATCACCAAATGAAGATCTATTCGCAAAGAACAGCCCGTATTTTTCGCTCTCTCTCCCTAAAAGGCTGACCGACCGCATGCATTCGTTGAAGATCTATTCGCATCCTGCTCACCTTGCGACTCGCAGGTCTTTTGAAAGGAAGGGGAAGCATTAGAGTAATTCCGCTGGTAGCGGGGTCTGAGGGATGCGATCTTTGGGAACTTGGGTCATCCTGAGGGCTCATTACCCTCGCGCTCGTCGACACGACGTCGACTCTGACTGGATATGGTAAAATCCGCGTCAAACGAAAACCTCCTCGAGGCAAATTTTGTTACACCGTGCACTACCATGCGCCCTCGAACCTTCGGACATAGCTGATATGAATATAGCCAGTATGCATTCTTCCGCCTATTTCGCGCCCTTTCCTGGTTCGCAGATCAGTTTGTACAGGAGCGTTGCTTGGTTGTCACTCAATTTGTCAACAAGGATAATATTCATCAGCGCGCTGCACCTATGGCAGTGGTAAGTGGTAATGTCCTAGAAGAAAAAGAAAGAAAATTAAAGGAATCCGAACCTACAGTCGACGTCGATGGAACGACTTTGTCCAAAATGCCACCGTTATTACTCAAAACCCTCATTACCTTCAGAGTTTGGAGCATCTCCTCAATTGCTTGAGAGAACGTGAACTGCCAAAGAAGGAGTCGAAGCCCGTACCAATCGCCAATATGTCGACGTTGGCATGCATAATACAGGATCATCTGTTCTTCTCTGCCAACCATCACCCATTTGTTTTTCGGTTGTTGCTATGAAATCTTCGTATGAGCGAGAGCACACAATTACTTACTCTGATCAAGCCTTTTATAGGATTGCCTTTTTATGGAAACGGAGTAGCAAAAGCAGGTAACTAATAACTGTTCGGTTCATTCATCATCAATTCGGGGCTCGAGAAGCAAAAATTCGAACGCACGTGTTCACAGTGCGATCGTTTTCAATCTTTGAATGGGACACACAATTTACGTTGTCTCCAACTTCCAAGTGCACAATATTGCAATTATCATCACCCGTCAAAAAGCGAGGGAGCAACAATTCTGGAAGTGTGAAAATGTTTGCCTCCTACCAGATTCGAACTAGTGACCTCTCCATATAGCAATACGAGTGGAACGCTCTACCACCTGAGCTAAGAAGGCGTGTCAAACTTTGGGCTAAGAAGGGACGTGACGAAAGTGTAGGCATACTCCATCAGCATCCTTGAAATCGCCTTATTCGGAGTCCACCGAGTGACCACCGTCTGGCAGCCACCAGCGTTGACTAAAATTCCACCAAGTCAAGACTCAAGCATTATCAACAAGTGCACCGCGGGCCTTCGGACCCGTACTCACATCTACCGCCTCCGTCGCGTTCTCACCTCAGGTACCCTTCTCACTGTTTTCACAGGGCATATCATACGCTTTCCTCCGATTTCTGCCGCTTTGCACATCGCTGACGCATCGCATTTCGGTTTCGACGTTGTGTATATTGTCATCGCGAAAGCGACTACCTTCTGATTGGGTCGACCGGGAATGTCCTTTTCGGTAATTCTGGTGGTAGACTTAGCTTGCAGGCGGCGTATGTAATCGTGGATTGAGGTGGAGAAGGGTGAAGAGGGTCGAAAAACGTTACCGTCCTGCAGCTGAGCGTAATCGTTGCCAATCCATTTGCGCTCGCTATGGCGGAATGTGACCTTTTCCTCATGTCGCGCGGTAAAAGGTTATATGGACACTGGACCCACTTCATTGCACAAAAGAGGCGATGTCAATGAACGCTATCGATGAGGCGCCACACTTGGACATATCGTTGCGGGACGCATAACAAGACGGACGATGTTCCAGCTAGTATCAGGTCCTCGTCAATAGTTTGGTCAATATTTACCTCTACAAACATTTGAACCTGAGAATTGACGTATAAAGGGGTATGAATAACGTAGTATATTTGATTCGTTCGACGATCTCACCTAAATACAACAACAGCATGACAGAGAGCAGGTCTTTCGCGCTGTTTCTTTTCTGTCAAGTCACAAGTGATTGCCTGCGCTGAAACAAACGTCTGGTTTTTGATCCCCGGAAGCAAGGTATCAATCGCGCAAAAGTGAAGTAGATTGAAGAGGCTGTCCGAGGGTTTATGATACAGTGTTGACAAGTACACGTTAACTAAACAAAATGGTAAGAAATTAGCAACATAGTCTAGAAATGTATATTCAAGACTCACTATGACAAAAATTCCACCCTCGTGTACGATCATCTAAAATCACTGTTTATGACTTTGCATCTGTAAATTGCTCTTCTGATGCATGCTCTGTAGATTCTTCTTCACCATGGTCCACATTGAGTGAAGCTGCGACAGTCATGAGCCTACGAGTCAAGTTAGACCGTGGCCTTCGCGCGCAACTCAGTGTTAATTACGCACATTGCCGCATCTAATCCCACAAAAGTGCGCATTGCGTGCAGATCCTGCTGAAGCAGCTCGCAGAGATTGGATGTCTGCACTAGCGCCCGGTTCATTCTTCCGAAACTGCCTGCAAGTTGAGTGTAGAGCCGCTCTTTGGCTTGAGTGGCGCCTGTCACTTGTCCGGAGCTCTGCATTGCAGGAGAGAGAGGGACTCAGGGAGGTTTGAGTTGACGTCACGTGTCACTCAGCTAACATGAGCTTTGGCTTTACCCAATTGGGCGGTCTATGAATCATAGTAATACTGGTACATATTTTCTTAAATACTAATTTGAGGTGAGAAGTGTCCTTAGATAAAGAATTCGATACTAGAAATGCAGTCCAGGTAGATGCGGTGGGGCTTAACAGTATTTAATCTTGAATATAAAGCAAAGATGGGCGATAGATGATCCCTAAGGATAGTAGAAGCGCCAAGGCTTCGCACTCCATGGGAACGCTTAATGTAAATGAAATCGCTCCAACAGTCCCGCAATGGAGTTGGACGGCACCGAAGCATGCTGTGACGAAGGACCTTGAGCGTAATCCGGGGGATCTGAGAGACTAGGCGGCGAAGCAGCAGAGTGCGTACTGGAATAGTTGGGAGGCGGAGGAGGCGCAACGTAGATCATGGGATTATTAAGTTGTGATGGAGAGGGTGAAGGCTGATGAGGGTGTACTTGGTGAGATCGTACATGAGAAGCAGGGGGAGATCGGGAAGGACGAAATAGTTTGGATTTTGGTCTTGCGGAAGAGGGAGAAGACAAGGCTAAGATAAATAAGTGCAATTAGGGAATTGAGACCGAGAATAATACAAGTACAGACCATCATTCTTTTTGGGAGAATGCTCTTTGTCATTCGGTGTACCTCCAGGTTTAAGGGGTTGAAGCTCTGGCATCAGAATCTTGCTAATATGGATACATAGACTACTCGGTGGGACATAGGCCGCAGGCTTTTTCCCTTTGTCGGTATCGTCCAAGTTAATCCTCTTTGGTCCTTTCTTGGCATCAGCATCATAAATCACATATTGATGTAGATCGTCTTCTAAACCTGCAAAAGCTGTGGACGACCTTACATGAAAAGAAAGAAGGCATACCAGCTTTGTGCCGTATCCGTTTGGTTTCTTCGGCAACTTGGACAACTTTTTGTACCTCGAGACTAGTATGTGATTTTATCATGACAAACAGTATTGCATCGTCCTAATGAAAAGCTTGTTGAGCGAGGACTACCGGAAGAAGGATACATGGCACCTGTAGAAGGTTCCAGCAATACTGCGCATAATCATTTACGCTACCCTCAGCTTCTACCGTGACTTCGTTAAATTCTCCTCGGATGGCGTGCAATTCTGCAATACGATCGACACCGGCCTTGGGCTCTGGTCTAGGAGGTGGCGTTGGAGGTTCCAAAAGAATTGGAGCACTTGCAGAAGGCGTAGTTGTAGGTGAAGGTGAAGAATTAACCTTCGGGAAGTGATAAGTATCGTTTAAGTCGTGGAATGTTAACAAAGCGGTCAAAATGACAATTTCCAGGCCTTTACGGTCGTTGATATCGAATCTCGAGGAAAGTCAGTGCATACGGTTTGGTCGACTCCGCTGTTGAAAACACACCGGTTCAAATTATAATCAAGCACTTGAACTGAACTGCTCTTCAACCGACCTGCAGGCTCTTTTGTAATAGCAACTAGAACAGGCGGATCTGGCTTTCGAATCATGTAGCATTCTTCTCGCTTCCATTCGAATTCGTGACTGTCGATATGTAAAAAAAATCAAATACAGTTCAGTATATCCATTGAAAATTCGCACTTTTCCCAATGAAAAGACCATTTGAAGGATAGTGTCCCTGTGTATTTGAGTTCTACAGCAATGGTTGGATTACAAAGCTCCAAAGTTTTCACTTTACTGGTTGCGCTTGGTGCGCTGGCAGTTACGAGCAAAGATTCAGAGGCAAAATCTACAGGCAAGTATGCATCACCGATTGCGATTAGAAAGCATATCCTGAAACACACCATACACTTCTACTTTGTATAGAGACGCAGGAACACGCTGCTTGCGGTAATGCACTTGACCAGTCGAATCTACCAAGTCTATGACATTGCTGTCGATTATGCTTGGAGTTACGATGAGAGTAAAGAGATTTTGATCTAAGGACATCGAAGATCGCTTTCAGAAATGCCGCTTAACGTGTGAACTTTCAAGTTGATGCCCGTAGCCTGCGCCGCATAAAGTGATCAAGGTTCAGCCCAAGACTATCCACCGTTCATTGGCAAAAATTTAGTTCGATATCAGAAAGTCACATCCACTGCAGGCGGTTATGGCCATTGGCGGCTCGTGTCGAATGATTGCCGTTTCTGAATAAACTTCCACCCTTCCTGTTCTGCCCCTCCTCTGTCGTTTTAGCTACACATTGATGGCGCTTGCCTACTCGACAAGTCTATGTTTTAGATTGTTGCCCATTCATTTCAAGTTGCGCGCAAATAAGCGGAAGTATGTATACAATCCTGGGACCCTTCTAAAATTTCCACAGCGACCTAGGCTTTCTTCAAGAATTCACTGAAGGGTAGGCGAGCTCATAGTGCAGCCATTCTTGAGCTCCCTTCGTAACGTTCTCAAAAGCGCTGTTGTAAGTGGATTGATTGACCAAGTGTCAATTTCTATGAGTTACGAGAGCAAAACCAAATTTGCAAAGCTCTGGGATGTAGAGTGGACCCATCGTTGACACGTTTACTAAGGTTCGTTCAAACTTCAGATCTTGCTCAATGTGTATGCAGTGACCAATTCATGCTTCTACCATTCCGCATAGAAAACTCGTTAACATCCTGGTTCTCGCCGCACGGGGACCTCACAAAATCACGTTGTCGGTTGCTGGACGAACCTTTGCTGATCGATCGGGCAGGGCACCCAATATCACCCCAGTTTTTCTGGTTGAGGCTATTCGCTATTGAACTTTGATGTTTCCACTTGCGTGCCAGTAGGGTTCTAAAGTATCTCTGTTCACATGTTCTCTCCTCATAAATACCCAACGTCTGTGTATTCTTCCCTCAGGTTCCATCAGCGATAAAACCATTAGTTCTGGCAATCCTACACGGTCACGATGTCAAATCCATTTCATCTGGACCTATATCCTGATTTAGAGCCATTCATTGACGGAATTACGGTGCCCGTACAAGCGTTGGACAATTGTGTCTACCCTACAGGCGACCACTACAAGAACGAGGCTATATACTTCGAAGGAGGCAGATGGGAAGGCAAGAGGGTGCGTGCTGAACTGCATGAATTGCAACACGCCAATCTAGGACGAAAGTCAGTTTCTCTGATATGTCCTCTTTCCCGACGTTGTTGAATTTATTTTAGATATGCTGAAGTAGACAGAAGATCGATTGATCCACCTCCTGTTGTTTTGCTTCGTTTGTTTGAACGTACGGCCCCCAGTCAATATGGTTTTCTAGAGAATGAGATCTCCAATTACGAGTAAGTCTTAATTGTGTAGTGTTCTTTAGCTCCCAGAATTTCTCTACTGATTCTGGTTTTGCGACGACACTAGAAACATCGGGACTATGGGACTCCTATGTGCTGTGGATCTTATACCTGTCATCAAATCCGGAGTCCAAGATTTCTCCTTTACAGAAAATGTTCCAGTACCTGAGCCAGAAATCGCCCGACTGACTATGAATGTTCTCATCGGGTCCAAGGTGGTTCAACCGCATCTCATAGAGCGCCATGGTCGAAAGAATTTGATGTTTGTCTTCTCTGTGAGCTTTGAAACGGCCGATTCAGATTCGGAGATACTGAAACAATTCATTAACCATTAACCAGGATCTTGCAGTCAGAAACCTGGGCTCTTTTAGACTTCGCTACAGATTCTTTGATTTGTTTTCGACTATGCCAGGTAAGGATATGACGATTCAAGCCGAGTGCATTGGTGGTACCTTCGAAGTCTTCTCCACGAAAGATTTTCCTGGCTTGCAGGTATCAACAGAGTTGACGAAAGTGTGTTTTACGCGATAATTCGGTGTGATTTGTCTCATTTTGCTTGCAGGAACTTTCGGCACAAGGCGTACCCTTGAATGTTAGGAACTCAGAACGTAAAACCAAGAAAAGAAAGTATGATCGCCCATAAGCAACACCAAATTTAGGGGAGGAGCCAAAAGAGATGAGATTTAGGTATTGCGCAAGAGTTTTAACGTCGGAATCAAGTCGGGGGAGTGACGAGTTGTAATCATATAGCCACCAAGTAATGGACATAAAATTGGAGATAGCAAAAAGAGAATCAGAATGATTTGATGTGAGGATCTGGAGGACATAGTTCAGAGTCATCTGCAAAACCTGTGCAAGTCGAAAATTTGGCTGTCAGCGCTTTAGGTGCTGGAGAGCACTCTCCAAGCAGTACCCTTCCCCTTGCTGGTTTTGCAGACGGAAAGTGGGCAAGAAGCAATTCAGATGTATGCGCATCCCCCCTCAATATTGTGTGATAGGCGGTAGGCAGAATTTTGCATTCCGCCGGTGCGTTCTGCGTTCATGTTTGTGTTTCATGCATTCATATGTGGTTATATAATTATTATATTATGTAGAATAATACAAGCTATAGAACCCATGCCTTCACCATGGTGGCTTGCACCATGTGCTACAGCAGGGTTCACAGCTTGTTGGGGCAAGCCCCCAAACCCCCCTTAGTTGGCACCTTGTGCCTCCATACTTTCAGATTTATTATGCAGTATTCTGAGCTAATTTTGTCATGAACAACATACTTTTCCTATCTAGAAGAACTTCTGGGTAGACCATATCTGGAGTAAGGCAATGTCTATCTTCTAGAATGGAAAGTTAGAGACTTGGTATTGATTACATCTGCAAAACATGGATATTTGGCCAAGGGCTGAGAGCAGATCCCAGTATCAAAAGCACTGAAAGCAAGCTGCTCTTGGTGTACTTTGCTGTCAAGACCATGCTTCAGTGCTGCACTCTGACACTCGGCCTTCCAAGATTGGACTTGAAAAACTATTGAAGTTTGATTCTCCAGCGCATTATTCCTGTTAAGATCATGTATACTGGGAAACTATGCCAAGGGCTGCTCGGTACCAGAGGGCAGAGGGTCGAGTGGGACAGTAGTGAAGTTATTAACAACACCACCATTATGCCATGTTAAGATCATGCAGAGAGGTCTTAATACATGTGGTATATATAGTCCCAACCACATATGACAATTATCCAGTCATAGTAGCCTTTTGGCTCAGTTGGATTTCGTGTTAGTGGTTGGGCATGATTTTCACACACCACTAGTCCCCAGAGAGTAGGGTCAGAGGTAGAGGTACTAGTAGCAGCCAGGCCAAGTACGGTGGTTATGCCAATGACAAGGAGCAAACTTATAAGTCCTAAGGTCAAGACAGAGGTTGCTCAAGGTATAAGCCTTAAGACTTCAGAAGATAGAGGGAGTGATCTAAGCTGATCTAAGATGATAATTGTCGCAATGAGGCAGGAGGCAGGAAGTCCAAGTATATCGAGGAGCAGCAGCAGCACAACGAAGAGGCACAGAAACAAGCACAAGCACAGATGAAAGGAATAGTGATCTCGAACAACAGTGGGATAGTGTCAGAGGCCAATCACACCAGTAATCAAAAGGGAATCTAGTTGCCCAATGACCAAGTTAGATAAGTAGTATCTAAAAGAATATAAGTACTTGCCTAGTTAATGACCAAAAGGTCGAGATGGGGAACTAGGATCTACCTACTGCTCTTAATATACTACTTCTGTCTAATGAGTAAGCAATTGTAAATAACGATGCAATACAGAACAAGAGTGAGGAATCAATATATACAAGTAATAGTGAGTTAATAATGAATCATAACGAGCTAATCAATGAATAAGGACAAGTTGTATGGAAGTGTCACAAAGCGTCAGAGACGGAGTGACTAAGCGGAGCAACGGGGCAAGCGGCAAAGTGGAGCAACGGAGCAGGCGGTAGAGGCAGAGCAACTGATCGGAGCTTGGACAGACTGGTCCCAAGATAATGACAGAGTTATATTAGTATCGTAGTTGTAAGTACTAGTAAGTAGGCACATACCTGGTCCCAAGATAATGAC
>MU795228.1:26943-39279 GCA_027886305.1 Lentinula aff. lateritia | reverse complement strand
AATGAGAATGGCTGGTTTCGTCATAACGTTCTAGGCCTTGGGCCTTTCTCGTGGCAACATGAGTACCCGCGATCTGAATCTCACTCGCCTCTTGATTAAAGCTGTTGAAGTAAACATACTCAACCAGATACATTACCGCATTTACATGGGGTTTAGCGCTCTCATTTAAGCTCAAGGTTTGAAAGGCGTCAGACTTCAACACATCTTGGTTCCTTACTTGCACCATCCCCACTAAAGTTCAACCAACCAACCGCACTTATAGCTAGAGATGCGTCTCACAAACGTGGTCGTACCCCTCCTCTCAGTCCTCGTAGGACTACAGGGTGCACAAGCAGGTCTTATAGCGTACGGGCTGTGCCAGACTGGTAAGCAGTTTCCATTTGCCACCTCCTGAGATAACAACGATGGGGACTCATCATTGACATTGACATGGTTTCATCGCTCTTGGTCGCTGCTCTTTGTCTCTTTATCACGGTCTCAATCTTCGTCTTGCAGGATGCAACGCGGTCGCGGGCGCCTGTTACGCCGCCGCAGGATTCACTTTTGGCACGGTCATCGCTGCGCCTGCGACACCGGCTGTTATCTTGGGGTGTAATGCGGCCCTTGGGACTTGTTCCGCCATGTGTGCTACCGTGGCTCTTCTAGCCCCGACCCCTTGATGATACAGTATCTTGATGAAGATCATGGTCAGTTTGCTTCACTTAATGTGGTATATACTTTGCGGCCAGATCTCATTGACATTTTCGTCTTCACAGCTTTTGAAATCCGTCCAAAGTAACCCACTGGATGACTTTCGTACGAATTAGTAGATATATTGTTATAGGAAAATGAACGTAACCTGTATACCAATTATTTGCGGAGCTAGAGATGCATTCGGCAGTTCGGTCCCACTCAATTGAAGCAAGATACGAAGGTATGTAATTAGCATTGCAGTATTGGGGTCAGCACGCAAAGCATGATGTCAAACGATAAATTAATCTACTTCTAATACCGTGCCCCGCTGGACACTGCCCCAACCTTGTAGAAGAGAGATCAGCACAGGACACTTCAAAACAAGCGGAACGTTTCTACTCACCGACTAATCGCCAATGTTTCTCAATTCTACGAGAAAGCGCAACCTTCTCGCCCACCTCAGTACATGCCGGAGACGTAAGCTGAATCTTGGCCAAATCAGCCTTCACACTGAGAACACGACCGCCGGTTGATGTAGAGCCGATGTTGATAAGGAGAAGCTCGTTTTTTGCCAGCTTGGAAACCTTGGTCTGTTTTTTATCTTCCGTCTTAACACCAAGCAGACGACGAAGAAGGAACAGACTGATCTCAAGTTCTAGATCCGAGCGGTGAATTCCTCGAAGAAAATAATAATGATAAACATAACGAACCAGTGTAGATTTTGGGGAGCTTTCCGACAGCTCCCAAGACTTGACCGACTAATCTATCTGCTCTGCAAAGTGTAGGGTCGATTCGAGTACCGACACCAATTAGTCCACCGGGGACAGCAAATTGCAGGAGGTTGTTCTCTGCGTGAAGAGACATAATTCGACTGAAGATGGGCTGACATTTGTTTCGACCTTGACTGTCCTTTGTCACGATGCCGGGCCTGATCTCGACTTCCATTCCTAATCGAAGGACCCCGGTAAGAATGGAACCACCAGCTACACCGCCTTTAAGGTCGTCGACTTCAGCTCCAGGTTTGTTTACGTCAAACGAACGAATGACGATGAGTCGTGGGTCCGAAGTGAAATCCCGAATAGGTATAGGTATACGCTTTACAATGTACTCGTTGACAGCATCGATGTTATATTTCAATTGAGCAGAAATCGGGACGATGGGCGATGATTCAGCAACGGTTCCTTGATTTTTCAAGCTTTAACGGGGTTATGCACTGAACAAATCACACACCTTTGACGAATGCTGCGATACTCTTCTGGTGCTCAAGCGCTTGGCTCTCTTTGATCAGATCGACCTTGTTTTGGAGGATGATAATATTTTCAAGCTTCATGATCTCGACTGCAGCAAGATGCTCAGAAGTTTGTGGTTGAGGACAAGTTTCGTTTCCTGCAACTAAAAGGAGCGCTGCATCCATGACAGCGGCACCGTTGAGCATGGTAGCCATGAGAATATCGTGTCCAGGACAATCGACGAACGAAACGTGTCGAATTAGTCGCATACGATGTCCACATCCTGGGCGTTCACAGGGAGGATTATCTTCCTTGTCCGACCGATATGACCGGTAACAGCCTGGCCTTGGGCAAGCTTCGTTTTCACATTTGTAGATCTGACACAGGCAATGTTTAGCGTCGATGAGTAAGAAAAGAAACCATTAAACGTTGGGCGTAACGTACTTTAGCATTGGCATAACCCAGTTTAATTGTGATATTCCGCACAAGCTCGTTCTTAAAACGAACAGTCATGACTCCTGATATTGCCTTCACTACTGTTGATTTTCCGTGCGCGACATGTCCAATGGTACCTACGCAAAGACGCCGATCGACTCATCGATAAATTCCATTCCAAAGTTGTGAGCAGCGCGTACCGAGATTTATTGTAGCCTTTCATGCATGTTAGAATTATTGATCCTTTCTGATCTACAATCGTGTAGCTTACCTGTTTAGATATCACTTCAGGCGAAAGAGGTGTTAATTTCGATGGGTCTATATCAATTTTCGGTACATCATCGACGATGTCTTCATCCTCGGCATCGGAGTCGGAGTCCTCTTCACGCTTTTGCAATGTTTCCTCGTCGGCCATACTTTCTCCGTTTTTTAGTGAAAGTGAAAGTAATCAATGAATATGGATTGCTGGATGACTCCCCTCTCCAAGAGCACGTGACTATAGACGCCCTTCTGCCTCCATTTATTCTTAACCCAGATACTTCTCGCCATCCTTCCTACTGTGATCAAATAATGAGCGAATATGTACCTACCATTGATGATATACGTCTCAAAATGTGTTATATTTGTCGAGAGGAAGAGTCTTTCGACGGTAGGTCTATCACAAGTCAGGTATTTGTACCTCTCAATTGATACTGAACAGTTCCTTAGAACCCTCCGATCCTCCCCGCGCCTGGACACATCCCTGCAAATGCACATTAATTGCCCATGAAGCTTGTTTGCTCTCCTGGATCGAAACTGCTCAAGCGAAACCGTCCGGACGCGATGCACTCAAATGTCCGCAATGTGCAACTCAATACGAGATAGTGCACAGTGGAGGGCAATTCGGCTTCCTACAACGAAGCGCTTGGAGAATGCTTACTGATGTAAATATCATCGTGGGGTATCTGGGGAAAATGTTCCTCATCATGGTACCTTCGACAATACTTAGTGTTGTGGGGGCAGGCAAGTTAATCTTCCATTTCATCAATATTTTTGTTCATAAATTCTATCATAGGGACTTACTGGATGCTCACAAAGTATGGTGCATATTCCATACGCGAATTTTTTGGAAAACAGTACGAGACTTGAAATGCAATTCTCCAGCGCAACTGATTTCCCTATTCACAGAGTATACGACGCTTTTCTAACAGACGACCTGTCCAAGTGGCCCTGGAGTGCCTACGTCAATTTACCTCTCATTCCTGTCTTTCTCGTTGCCTCTCGCTTTAAGACAAGATTCAGCTTTCTCCCAATCGTCTCAGCCCTCCTTGAATGGCCAAACCTTTACGATCGCGGTCTACAGAGTCCCGCTAACATCGAATGGAACACCATGACCGTCTTCCCGCCTTCACCGTATACTGTTGGATTCATTCTTCTTCCCCTAGTTCGCTTCTTGTATAATAAAGCACTGAAGAGGGTCACTAAATGGGCTCTAGGAGCTCGGATACCTACAGTCAATGGGGAAGATGAAAATGCATGGATGGTTGTCCGTCTGAGGGGCGCTGCAGAGAATGGAGAGCCTCCCGACAATGACAATGCAGACGCAAATGAACCAGGTGCCGACCAAGCTGTTAACCAACCCCGATTGGAGGACCCGGTAGCTGAGCACAACCCAGCTGACCAAACCATCACCATTTACGCCTCCCCACTAGGTCGCAAGATTGCCGGTGCACTTCTTGTACCAATGATCGCCCGACACATGGGTAACATCCTCTTCCATCTCGCACGTAAGCAAGGTGTGCTTGCGCGGTATCTACGATATATCCTTGCTATTGGACCGAGGTCTGCTCCAAATAGATCATGGTGGGATGCGAATTCCCTTTCCCCATCTTCATATGCGAGTCGGAAGGATGAGCCAGGATCATTGAGCTTTGGAGTCGGGCATTATAGGTGGAACTTTGATAAGAGTGGCTCGACAATGCTCAAGAATGATGTTCCTTGGAAGGACATATTGCGCGCACTGTGGGGTGGATCAAAAGCCTGGGCGGAGTTTGACCCTATATGGTATACAATTTCGTGTCTATATCTTGCTTGTTTTGATCTGACAATAATTTCTAGGTGGAGAAATACCCTTGGGTTTGGCATCTTTGTAGTCGCGAAAGACGCTTTGAATCTCCTTCGGTTATGGCTCGTCAAGCGCGAGCGAGAAACTAGGCGAATCAAGAATCGCGATTTTGCAGGAGTTGATATTACGGGGCTCGACTTGATTGAAAGACCAATGGATTAGTTGCTGCCTACTGTATAGTTGAACTGGCGGACTTGATCAAGTCTACCCTCATTGAAATTTACTCGAAATGTATGTAGGTTCGAATACTTGGTCAATCTATAAAATCAACGATTATGTATAAGTATAGTGAGTTTGAATTCGTGCATGTATGTATGGACAACCTCACCATCCGAATCCGCAGCGCGATACGACAACAGCAAGAAAGTAAGTATAACAACAGGGACAACATTGCAACTATATGTACGTATCATGTAGCACAAAACGAACAAGTCAAGGTAATTCGTCACTTCCCTGTACCAGTTGACATTTAGTCCAACGCTTAGCCCCCCTAGTACTTAGTGCTCTGTGTCATTTTTGTCCATAACTTTGGCGCATTGTGATTTTGGTCCTTGCTTCGTCACGGATCCTGTTTTTCATGCACCTCCGCTCTGATATTCACAAACGTTTCTCTAAGCGGGGTTTTCGCATAATTATCTGCCTCAACATCAACCATTTCGACGGGAGGAGGAGGACCCGGTGGAGTCCGAGCGTAGTCTACATCTGTAAACTGCATGTTCTGAGGTATTGGGGATTGCAGTGTCTGATCAGCCGGAATTCGGGTTCGAGTAACGGGAGAGGGACGATTTGAGTACGATGATGAGCGCCTTGAACGACCAAGTGTGAGTTCCTGTGTTGATTCATTCCAGCTACGTTTTTCGGATATTTCTCTTGATGCACTGCCAAATTTTTCAGCTGCGAGAGCAAGGAAAGCATCTCCTGCACGGGTTGACGCGTATCGTGAGGCGCGGGAGGTTCGTGCAGAGGGCGGAGTACAAGAGCGCGAGGTTCTTGCGTCTTTATGATGAACAGGACGAGTATCGGGATATTGATAGTCCGTAAGACGTGAACCCTCCTTCCTTCGCTCGCGATGCGGTACTGATTCCGGATCCCAGTTACGTGACCGTCTTTCTGGGAATATATCTTGTGGTTGCTGCGGTTCGTAATGTCTACTATCCCAACTCGAAGCCAACCTCTCATGTGGATCCCCATTCCTTTTACGATTCGAATCACTCCGAATTTCATAGCCATGATTATACCGCTCATCGTCCCGATGTCTGCGTTCAGTATCGATTGCATCATAGTTCGAGTGGGCTTGAGTACCTTCATTTCGAGAAGTTATTTCGGAGATCCGTCTACTTGAGTGATGATTATTGTACTGATCGTGTTCGAGGAAAGAAGAACTATGCAAATCTGGTATTATTCGTGTCATTTCAAGAGACACGTCTCGACGACTTGCAAATGGACTGCGGCTTCTTGATCGATTAGATATATGGTGTCGAGAAGGATGGGATAGCGGAGCATGAGGGCCATCTTGATTCGGAGGATGTTCAGCCCACTGTTGAGTATGTAGACCAATCAAAACCAATCAAACAAATGCTCAGATGAACGAAATAGACTCACAGCGATCTTCAATAAATATCCTCCAAGATGGGTCTGATTCCTAACGTTGAAATCAACCGCCTATAAGGCGACATGCAACGAAATTAAACTTACAGGCTTTGCAGAGCATCGTCCGCGTCACGGCTGGTCAAAAATTCCACGAAAGCGTATCTGTTGAAGTGAACCGTATCAAGAATGACAGTCAGTTGTTGCTCATATCGTCTGGCAAGGGTTGATATCATCTTCGATCCGCTGCTACGCTTGAAATACAACAGAGTATAAAGTAGGGTTTAAGAGGACTTACGGATTGTTACTGTTACGAGTGCGTCCTTTCTTCGAGGGCATAATGTCGCATCGTGCAATACGGCCATACCTGATATGAGTTTTCAAGTTGCTCGTGAATATCTTTGGACAGCTGAAGGTCTTCAAAGTTCAAACCTTTCAAAAACCTCTCCTAGCTCCCGAGCCCGCATAGTAGGGCCAAGACCAGCAACAAAAAGAGTTGTGAGCATTGAAACGGGATGCTCAAGTAGCGAAATTTCAGGATTTACGTAGATGTAGGCGAAGACGTCGAGCCGAAGGATAAACTTGGGGCTAAACTTGAATCGAGAACTCGCAACACAGCCACCTGTTTACTATAGACGTTATTTATTTAAACATGTAAAGTACTACAAAAAGTATGATATTGATAATTGAGGTAGCAAGTATCCGAATCGAGTGAGTGACGATAATGCAGCAGTTTGAACCTCGAATTTGACAACGGAGCTATAGGACAAACTCAACTATCCAAAGGCGCTCCCGCGCCTTCACGACGATAGACCTCCCTATCATCATAGTCCCTGCTCCTATCCCCGCGGTCCCTGCTACTGTTTCTGCGGTCCCTGCTACTATCTTTGTGATCCCTACTGCTTCCCTTATAGTCTTGGTCACTATCTCTGGCATCTCTATACTCTCTATCATTCCCAGTATCCCTGCGATCACTTTGGTAATCATCCACAGCAGCCATCGGAGTCGCATATAGTGGCGGTGGCGGAGTCCTTGCTTCGTCTCTGTTTCTTCCTCTTGAACCATGTCTGCGCCTATCGCTGTGGAACGATTAAGGGCAAAAAGACAATTGCTAAGCAAGTGAACGCACCGAGGTTCTGCATCTCTATCTCGTCTACGCTCAGGGCTTCGTCTTCGAGGGCTGCGAGAACGAGCGCGAGAATCACGGTCTGAGCGAGACGGCGGTGCGGACCCATCCGACACACGCCAAGCGGCAGATGGAGGCTTTCTTGCCCACTGGGTAGAATGTTTTAATATGAAATAACTCTCGGCTGACATGATCACCTCACCTGAACACTCAATCGGTGGCCTTCAAAATTCCTGTCATGCCTGGGGAAAATTCGACTGTGTAAGGGATCAACGGCAAAGATGTGTAAACATATCCACACACATTTCGTGGTATGCATTTTCAGCGTCGCGTCCTTCTCTGAATTCTACAAACGCGTAGCTGTTTAAGACTTTCGTTGAGCATCCGTGAAATGAGAGCGCAAATGGAAGAGGCTATCGACGCGTGGCGAACAACAGAGGGATTCAATTCTGAAGGCATCTGCGCCTCGTGACCATTTGTCCCATGTCGTAGGACAATGTGGTTCTTTTCGACATCAAAAAAAGACTTCACAGCCATCCTTAGTCTTTTGAAACAAACCACGTAACATGCAAAAGATATCCAGAGAGATCGAACGCGTTGCACTCACGGAACAGTCCTTGAGTGCGAATGGCGAGGAGCAGGAACGTCACAGCGAATTAGAGGCCCAAACCTAGAGAAAAAAGGTCGTCAATAATTAAATTGCAGGGAACTTGATTGCAAAGAAAAACGTAATGGGTCTATACATTCAAAGAAATCAACACTCAAACAATTGTACGAAATAAACACACCTTTCAAACTCAAGTGCAAGCTCGCGAGCGCGAGTACTTGAAGAAAAACCGCTCACGAACAAAATTCGCATCCTTTGACGATTCCTTTTCTACTTGAATTTGATAGAACGATGATCAACGTCTGAAAAGCTTGACACTTCCGAAGGCGCACAATGGGAAGAAGGTGGAAGTGGAATGAGGGTTCAGTGATCAAGAACGTCAAGAAGAAAATGGAGCAAAAAAGTTAGCACAGTCGGAATTTCATTCGGCGGCGATGCCGATCCGGAGGCCGACATTAGATACCTTTTTTGGTTAGTCAAAGCGTAAAATTTCTTTACCAACGTGGAAAAAGCTTTGACCGCATTTTTTTTTCTTTTGATACTTGGGCCTATTTCATACATACAGTCACTTGTCAATCTCGACCCACCCACTGCCCAGGTAGATGACAGATCGGAAGTGACAAGTGGCCAAGATACCTGGAGGAGATGGTGTCCATTACCTCGAGTCAACGGCAATGATGCAGACGCCCTAGTAAACACTGTTCACGGTTCAAGGTAGCATGGCAGGGGAGCGAAATTGCTCTCTAGCTTGCTTTGTACACTGTCGAATCGTTCTGTGGGTGATGGACCCAATCAGCGCAGGTGTCAACCGTTACTCTAGTTGAAGCTGTCAGCCATCGGTTGATTCGTGTAATATCCTTCCTTCCTTCCTTCGTATGTACCGCTGTCGGATGGAGGCAAGTACGGGCCTAAATGCTAAAGTGCCAAAAAGGTTTCCAGACTGTTCTAACTGACTACTAATATTCGGATTCACGACTCGATTTACCATACCCTGTAAAAAGGGCCCCATACTTCACTCCAAAGTAAATACTCAGGAAGCACCCAGCACTTAACTCTCACAAGTAAATCGTAAGTCTCCGGACAAAACTTTTCGATACATACGGTCGAAAATTTTACTGTTGTCGCGGGGGTTTAGACTCAGCTTGAGCAATGACTCGTTCCCTTGATACCCTTCTTATTCTCGTCCTCCCCTGCGTCTCCGGTGTTTAGTACCTAGTTGTGTTTATCTTTTCTTGGGTACTCATATCGTTGAAAACTATAGCTCCTACGGCATCTTACACCGCAAACTGGAAACCAACTTCCCATGAAGTTGGAAACTTCGAGCACATTGGTAGCAAGCTTTCTGGGGAGCCAGACCAAAGTACCAAACCCGACCGTGGACGCTGAATCGCTGACCAGGAACTTCCGCAGGTCTCACTGGCAGTGGACAATACGATTCCACTGTCGGGGATGAGGCTTCGAGTTTCTACAACCCTCACCGGCCGATTTGATACCGTCTGACGCTCCCGCGCGCGGGCTAATCGGCTGGGGTTGTGTCGTGGAGCAACGAGCCCCTCGACGCGGATTTCACCCCAACTCGGAAGCGGGTCAAATACTTGACCAATTGGCAGTTTCGAAACGATTCTCAGCCAGTGGCTGGCCGAGTCGCAGCTCTACTCCGGACGATGGGTGGGAGTCAATCACTGCAGGACAATTGATGAACTCACTTGTAATAGAGACGATTGGTGTTATTGAGATTGCGTAGAAGAAGGTGCTAGGTGAGCAGTTAGCAGTTGAGTAGGAAAGAAAAGGAAAACAAACCTCGTGCGCGATCCCTCGATTTTGCATACAGTGCGTCAATGAATTGGTTGCCCTGACCCTGACTCTTTTCTGTGAATTTTACTCGTACTATGGATCATACGAACCCTATCAGTACTAATATATACATAGGAAACGGGTAGTATGAGAGAGAGAGAGCGGTATAGTGCTAATATGGGTATAAACGTGAAAACGATCCAGAACTCCGACTATTAGGGTAGACAAAAATGATAGCCTCGCGCAGCTTCTGTGCTGCCACATTATATGAATAAGACCATGGGTAGGATAAAGGAGAGCAAGTCCAGTCCGAAGATATGCACAGAAACAGATGATGAAGAAGAAGCTATTCCATGAGATGCATCTATTGGATCCCGCTATCAATAGATCCAAGTCTTCCAACCAGGAAAAATCCATCCCCAGTTACGAGACACTTAGAGTGGAACTCCGAAAAAAATGCGCCTTGAGCGTATGTTATGTTTGGCCAACAACAATCTCGGTATCAATTCGTGGAGCACAAACGAGAATTTTTCGCAGGGAACAGACGTGGCGCTAGCGATATCCAACTTGAAATGGACGAGCTGGACGAGGCATCGTCCCCGGCGATCGACGGACAAAAACAAAACCTTCGTGTAACGCCGTCAGCGTTGATAAATTGGCGGAAAGTCAGTAATGTAGCCTGTTCGGCAACCAAGATCTGCAATGCTGCGCATTACGCTGGTAGGCGAGCGAATCGGAGTTAGTGGCATGAGCATTATCATAAAAAGCTAATGCAGAAATTGAAGATGGCAAAAAAACAACGAAAAAAAGACATCGAAAACGAAGAACCTACGTCTGTTACTATGCGTCCTTTGTGAGGTTGTGGAAGCTGACGACCGGTGGTGGTGGTTCCTGGAGAATTCGATTCTGCAGCTGGTGTACTTTGAGATTAGACTGTTCCGATATCCTAAAGAGCCTTGCACACCGCGTCTGTATTGCATTAAGCGACGATGAGTTATGATTTGAAGAGAATGCGCGAGTTTTTTTTATACCTCAGGGAAACAGCACAACCTTACTGGATTTGGAACAACACAACCTTGACTAGAGTTTTCCAAAACCTAGTAAAAGTTTTTTATTGTAGGCAAAGAGAGGCGAAGTTTGACATTCCAAAAACAGTGTACGGAAGCACAGCTTTGACCGAATGCTCATCTGCACGTGGAAACTGATGAGTAGGATGGGAATGAATGAATAGAATAGAGAATGACAGTGGGATTGTTCTGAAATCACAACTATTTACTGGAGCAGGGAGGGCTCGATTGCACATAGTCAGAATGATAGTTGGAGAATTCCATACAGCACAGAAAGAAGTCGTTCAATGTGTCCCCAGGCAAGGATTGTGTTGATCACAGCTTCTACCATGTACAATCTGAGTATGCATTCGGATGTCGCCTGGTTGCAAGGGTTCGATGGTAGGGGAGGTTAGTTCTAACTTCTATGGCAGGTTTCGGGTGACCGAGTAAGCGCCGGTACTGCCACAAGTTTTAAACACCGCTAGGCGCAGGTCGAGCTCGCCCTGATGAGTCAATTCCTCTGCACACCCACCGCTCATACCTATCCTCCGTGCTTCTCTTGCTTTAGCCTAGAGCATTCTTGAATGCCCACTTCCCGCTAACTCTAGGACTGTATCATTCTGCAATGTTGTCCACATCGCGTATAATCTTCCAGGAACCTATCAAGCCTCGTTTTTGTCCTCGAGCTAAGCATCGAGCGCGATGATTTGGTTAGGGGGCTTGTGTGGGTAATACCAGTGCCAGTGGTGGGTCCAGGGTGGGTCCTTACACGGATTTTCCCTCGCACGGACCACTTTAGCACAAATTAATAGTGCGCCACAGTGCGCCACATTTGCATCCAACATCTCTTCACCTTTCCTTATCCCTACACTGCAAACCATCTTCTCAAAACATGAACTCAAGGAGAACGGGTGTGTCTGATGATGTTATCACTCTCTTGGGTGAGTTCCGAAACGACCAAATACAACTTCGTATACCAACCACCGGATGCATATGCAGGTATTAGCACGATATGGTGCGACATGACCGTCGATGAATTCAGAAACAGGGATTTCGGACCCTCGGAGGACCATTATCGTGCAATTTCTACTTATTGTTTACTCAAGGGCGGACACGTAACTGTAGTCCAAGGTCCAGTGCGTGCCTATACGAGTAGATTTGAGGATATAGAGGCAAGATGCATTGAATCCGAAAGTGGGGACCACAAGGAGTTGGAGATCGTAGTACGCATAGTACTATCTTTGGGGTGGAGGCACTCTGTATACTATCGGTTTTTGGTTTTTTTTAGCGGTCTCTGCTGGATACGATATCATTGGACTCCACGTACTGGGCTCATCTCCGCTATGATGAGAAGACGGAGAAATATAGTTTAACTGCAGGTAAACGGCCTATTTTGAATGACTGGTACGATGAATTCCCGGTATTCCTCCCCCTCGTACCCGAAGAGGACATAGAACTTGTCAAGTTCCTGAATCACGAGATAGCAGAAGGTGTTTGGAACGGAAAGACAGTTGGTGAGTACCCTCCGACTTGCTTTTCTGACGGTGAATATTCATACCCTGGCATCTTTCGACAAGATGTCTTCATAGCTTATGAAGATGAGGTACAAGCATTGATTGTTAAATCCACGAACATCTTCTACCATTCTCAGGGTTTGAACATTACCTTTAAGCCTCTTGCTCATATTACCCGCAAGAGTATGATCGTTGGCATTATCGTTGAACGGACAAGAG
>MU795228.1:0-26844 GCA_027886305.1 Lentinula aff. lateritia | reverse complement strand
GGAAGACCTCTGCAGTACAGAGATCGAGCTTTGGTGAACACAGAATCACAGCATATTTGCTTAGTTCTAACAATGCTTGCACAGATGTATGAAACCCGTTGAACGGACAAGAGGAAGACCTCTGCAGTACAGAGATCGAGCTTTGGTGAACACAGAATCACAGCATATTTGCTTAGTTCTAACAATGCTTGCACAGATGTATGAAACCTTCACCAAGATGCAGGAGAACGGCCTGTACATGTATATCCCCCCACGCTTGCAACCATTGCCAGAGATGTTTCTCGTCTGTGATGGAGTGCTTCGGCTCAGTACTCACGATTTATGCTTTTTTGAGCACGTTGATCTCGAGAAAGGACAGTCCATCCAAGACCTCAACGATAACCCCGACCGTGAAACAGTCTACAACGAACCTGAGATACTTCACGTTCTTGAAATGTTGAAAATCTCCGATTCCTTGTTCACACCAATAACCTTGTTCAGTCCTCTCACATTTCCCGTCATATCACATCCTCAATCACCAGATTTGCCCTTCCCCGACTATGTGGAGTCGCTTATCCGTGGATGGATCCGACAACATATCAAGACTGACAAGTTCAAGTACACCCCTTGGCGTGGCGAGCTGTCGTTCGAGCTTGAGCCAGGAGCAGAAGCAGAAATGGCGCTGAGCAAGCAGAGTAAACCCAGGAAAATGTTGGAATCTCGAAATGCGATTCATCGTCCCCGGAAAAGGACGAGAACGATCCTTGTCGCAACATATACTAATGCCACAACGGATCCAGAAACTTCTGGATCCATTGTAGAAGTCGAAGATGAGGAGGATGAAGGGCATAATTCGAGAAAGGTTGAGGGAGAAGGGATAAATCGGAAAAGAACTAGGATCTGACACTCAGAAACTTCTGCCACACGAGGTTTTTCAGACCTGCTATTCAACCCCAGGATAATTAATTCGATGTTACCTATTCCCCCAACCTATGTACTATATGTGATACAGATAGATGTAGATTATGATACAAGCTGAATAAACGAATCAGAGGGACGTTTCTAACCATCTATTCTCCGTCAGAAGAGTCCAGATCAACCATCCCTTCCCCACCGGCGCCCGTGTTGTTGCTTGGTTGCGCCATTTCTACATCTGTGCTCATCATACTTGTGTGCAACGCAGCTGTGAATCTTGCCGGCTCGATCGCAGGCTTAAATACCCCCGACCGAATCTTGGGTCCTGGTCGTGGACCGAGATTGACTTCCTTTCGTGAGTTTTGCAGGGTTGCGAGATCAGCCAGCTACATATAAGAAGGAACATAAAAAATTCACATAAGAAATCCTAGGCAAATTAGGAATGAAAAGAGGTCAACCTTTCTTTGGACATCTGCATTACTTTGACGTTCCGGGCCAAGCTTCATCGCGACAGGATCAAACCCAAGTGTCTTGATCATCTCTGGACGGTAGCGAGAAGCATTGGTTTTTCTTATCGTTTGATCCTCGTCACTGTCATCACTGTTTTCACCTTTATGGCAATGTCTCTTCCTCTTCTCGCTCAACTCTTTCCCCTTCCCGATGGTTTCTCTTTGGGGTTTCGAGTCTTTCTCCTTCTTTGCTTTCTCAATTACCTCTCTCGCCTTTAACACGCTTCTCATATGACCTCTCCCCCCATCTAGTCCTTGCGCCCTTTCTTTCTTCAACAGCGTCTTCAATAACTCATCTTCTTGTCTTCTTATTTCGGCGCGCTGCGCCCTGGCTTGACCTTCTCTGCCCATCTGTTCAGAAACATGTGTCGTATCGACGGTGTTGGAGTTGTTAATAACATGTCCGGAGAGAACATATGTTGCTTCGGGGGCGTAGGACGTCGGACCACCAAACTTGTGTTTGCTTTGAGTTGCTGCTCCCCCTCGGGGCAGTAATCCCGTTTTCCGAACAGGGTCGTAGTCAGACGAACTGGAGTTGAATCTTGATTTGACAACGGCTGAGTTGGTCATGCCGGATGTACTGCAGCATTGAACGAGATAATAAGCAACACGAAACAATTTTTTTACAAAGCGTGAAGCTCACCCTACAGCAAATTCCGAACGTGCAGCTCTTCGTCGCTGAACTGCATTGGTGACATGCCATTCACAGACGTTGGAGATCCGCTTGTCACACCAGGAGCCGCATACCGAGCCATCTCGTTTTTGTACCATACACATCCCGAGATCAAGACTACGTCCAATATGAGTTATTGAACCAGCGTTTATCGGAGTAACGGCGAGGATATTGTGGACGGGATGAGGGTTTGATGTAGACGAACTCTAGAAAACAAGGCAGGAATGAGACTTAGTACTAGCATATTGTAGGATATGCACCGTGAAAGGTTTCATGATCCTAGGATTCAGCAACGCGATAACATCTCCCTCCTTCAACTTTGCCATCGCCTCAAAAGCGCCTCCGCTCCCACCTCTATACACTTTCCTCGGATGCGCTAATTTCTTGCCATACTCCTCTGTAATCAGATCAACTGCCTCGGCTTCGAAAAGCAATAGCGTCAGGAAGGCGTCTCCAAGGATATGACCTTTACTTTCGCTTGATGAAGACTTCCGAGAGCCGAAGTCAATTAGTTTGACGTTAACATAACGGCGTCTGGGATTCGGAGCATTTGAGGGTTCGGATTTGTTTTTCCTAACGATATTGACCTTGCCTTTGCCTTGACCAGCACTTGGTGCACCGTCCTCGTCCGCCTCTTCTTCTTTCGCGATCCCTACCGGCGGATTGGTATACTTGATAGGTCCGCGCTCAGCTACCACTGCGATAGTTATCCAGTCACCATCCACAGGTACATCGTAACCGGACTTGTCGGGAGTAAGGCTGATAGATGAATAGAGTCGTGAAGGAGAAAGGTAGTATCGACCACGTAGGTGATCTTGTAAATCTTCGTGAGGTAGAATACGAGATCTAAGCAGTATCTTCAGCACAAATACGTTGTAGAAGTAAATACAAAAACATACTTCAGTCGAATACCAGAATTCGGCTCGACACGCTCAAAATGGGGATCATCAAACGGTGGCTTATGATCTGTTGGCCCAAGTTCAAGCGACTCGATGATTGCAAGGTTTTCATCACGATTAGACGAGCCAGGCTCAGGTGGTTTGTCTGCGAACGATGATGTTCGCCGAACAGACTTGGAGGATGCGTCATCTTCTTCTGAGTGCAATTTTGAAAGCCTTTGGACCAGCTTTGAGGGTAATGGTTTCGCTGGAATGATACAGTCACCCTGTTCTGCCGATGTCCTGGTGTGGTTTATGATTGACACTGCAGCCGCCAAGACATTCCGTGGCGGTGGAGCAGATAGGTCTTCGACTTTCCGTTTTTTCCCTAAAAGACAACATGGTGAGTAGAGATTAATAGAACAAGATCTCAGCAACACACTTGGAGAAGGTGTACGAGGTACCAAGACACCTTGTGTAATTGACTTCTGTTTTGGCGAAGCCGGGGCTAATTCTTCTTCGTCAGATAGCTGGGATTGGAGCAAGGCGATTTGTTTTCGAAGAGCTTCCTTCTTTTGCTTTTCCTTCAAAGCTTGATTGGCAACTGACTCCATTTCAAGAACTGGCACGGTTGTAGAGACCTAATTTAAATTAGTCACAACAAACGCGTCGCATAGACGCGAAATTCCCATCATGTGATTCCCATCCATTTTGGGTCACCAGTGGAATTCTAGTACCATCATGATCATGAGCGCTACTAGTAGCTCTTTCAGGCTTTTGAGCGTGTTCCGATATGTATCAGCTTAACCCGGTATATTGAGTAGCCTTGCAGTCATAAAATTTAATCCGCACACCTTCCAAAGTCACATAAAGCCCTGTATATTCACTTCAACAAATCAATTTCTCGGCGACTGCCGAATAACGGTGTTGTACTATAAAGAGAAAACGCACGCAAAACGACTCATCGAGATAGAATTGGGGACAAGCCTGCTTCTGATCTACTCGTACTACTTAACCGCCACCATTTCAAATGCTGCTGCGTTCTTCTCATCTTTTCCCCTCCACCTCAATGTTCAAGCTCAGCTCTTTATCAAGCTGCTGTTCTCCTCTGCGAGATCATAGTACAAATTACACGATCCATCCAGATGACTCTCTCTCGGACTCCATCGCTTTTAAGATGGCACCGAGTCCGGATGATCTATCACAGAGTAGTTCAAGCCTTGAGGGCAACCATGTTGTATTATCCAACTCGAATTTGAGTGGCTCGCGATTCGAGTCTCTGTCGTGGCGGCTCGGGCATTTTGACCATGTGCTGGATTCCATGAACGAGCTTCGTTCTGAATTCTTCACCGAGGATCAGCATATCTTACCTGACAATGAGTACCGTCTCTCTGCGTCCAGGGTGAGCCAATCCGTTCGCATACTGTATCTCAAGCTCTGACGATGTTAATTTATATAGGTAATGGACCTCTTAGATGTAGGCATCTGTTTAGTGGCGTTCCGCTATCTCAAACTCTGAGTAATTAATTTTGATTAAACAGATTGCGAAAGATACTTTGGAGAAGGTCGGCGTGAATTTATGGCCCCATTCATTATGTGTCGTGGGTCTTCGGCGGCATAAGAAAGCCTACTTTGCTTTGTTGAAATTATTGAGGAGTAGGGAGGGCTGCTTGAACTCCCAGATGCAAGGTCAGTGTTCAGACCTTCCCATATCTGAAAGCGCAGATTATTGCCTGCAACCCCCGGCCAAATGGGCTCTAGGGCTGTCATCCGTCATGGTGACTTGGAACCTTTCATTACCGGGTGCTGCATTTGACATCATTTCGATTTTACCGGGGTTGATTCCATTTACACTCGCATTTTCGGCTTTCATGTTCGACGTTTGATCCTATCGGTCAAATGTCAGTAACTTACTAACCTCCATCTCCATCAACAGCACGTAGTCGTAGGCTCACCTGCCGCCTCTCTACGAATTTCTCTATACTCGTCAATCCCGCGTATGATTTATATTTACCCCCCATGCCACGTAATTTCAGGCAAAACATCGGTCAAATACAGCCTCTTCACCAAAAGGCATTATTGTGTAAAAGTATGCCCCGTAAGTCGACTACTTGGCTCATACTATTTTCACCCCATCTTCTTTCATCATTTTTTGCCAAAACTCACCATACGTACCAGCGCCCGATGCCTTCCCACCTTCTAATTTCATTCCCGTATTCTCTCACTCCTTTGTTGGTCCTCAACGACGGCGACGCAGGATGCGCTTAGAATTTTCAAACGATGAAATGGAACTCCTTTCGCATCCAAGTCCGTATATCGTGCGCCATCGTCCTGGTATCAAAAGGCAGCGGTTCGGCATATTCTACACGGGAAAATCTACCTCGAAGACTAGCAGTCGTAAGGGTAGGCTTGGAGCTCCGATTTCAATTTGAGCTTTGCGCGCTTTTCTGTTTTTTTACTACTGTTGGGTTTTTGTATATTTTGTCGACTTAGTTGGGACAACTTAACGTGTGTACTATCAATGACCATTTTCTGCTACAGGCCAATGCATACTAATCCGCAGCTTGAAGAGAGAAATAATGTATCTTGATTACAACATGGCGAATCCGAACAAACTACACCGGAGTCTTCTCCTTTATTAAGACACTTCTAGTCCGTGAACATCCCTCCTTCCTTCTCAGGGGCAACCCTTGAAGTAGACCTGGATTTGCTAGAACCAGGAGACCGTTGTCCAGCACGAATTTCATCCAATTCGTCTCGCCATTGACAGAACTTTCTCAACAATTCATTTTCGTTTTCCGACCCACCAACAGACAATTCTTCCCTTTCAAGGATATCAATGACATTTCCAAGGGCGTGGTCTATTTCGGCAAACGCTTCGCGCATAAGAAATGGATTACCAATGAAGGTTTGGGAACTGTTCGAACGGCCTGTGCCAGGTATTGTACCTAAATGGGCTGCAAGTGCTTGTGTAAAAAAAACTCAGCAAAGATCAAGCACGACGTAACAGACCTGGATTTGGGTCAGATTTGGGGTACACCTGTGAATAATGTGTGACAGTTGATCTTAAAAGAACTGTTGTGTATACTTTCTTACCTGGCCAGGATTTTCAATCGTTGGGGAAGGAGGAATATCAGGAGTCCCGGAATGGGACAGAGCAGGGAATTTTGCGTCAGCTATTCAAGGCAAGGAATTTATCGTCATGACTAGTGACTAGTGACTAATGATATTCCGCACCTTCGCCTAGGGACATGAGTAGCGTATGAAGAGCGTTGAAAGACGCTGTGAGCAAAATATGTACGTGACGATAACGATCGGTGACGTATCACATGTCGTAAGCAGGTGTGCGCCACACTTCAACCGTAGCCCAGAGTTCAATTCAGCACAGATGTAACAGTTGGTACTCAGTGAAACAGAATTCTCTTCCAAGTCCAATGCAAAAATGATTGGTTCCAAGTTCAAGCTACTCTATACAAACTCGAGTGGATGCTTGTCAGTATTGCTGACAACAATGTCAAAAGGTTCGTCAAACGCTGCACCGTGTAGCTGCGTTTCAAGCTTCGAGGCAAGTACAGGAAGATAACCACGTTCAGTGTTTGTATGACCGCCTTTACTCAAATTAGCACCTCCCAAGATGAAATGCACGGTTCATATATCGAGTGTTACTCACATAAAATGACATTGGTTCCTGCAGCGACTGCAGCTAGCACTTCATGCTGGAAGGAAGTTGATGAGAAAATATCGAGTGCTATGCGTACAAGAAAAAAAAAAAGAAAACCTACGTGTTGCATTTCGCCGGTAAAGTACACGTCGGCTTTTTTACCAGCGAAAACTGACCCGCCACTTCCCGCACAGATAGCAATTGTCTCAACAGTGTCAGATGACCGTAATCCGTCTCTGGTAGATGCATATCCCACTTGAACTTGAACATACATCATTACGCAACGCATTATCAGAGAGAAGGTGATAACTCACTTTGTGATAGCTTCAAATGTTCTTTTACCCTTTTCTCGAGAACACTCATGGTGACTGGAGTCTGCAAAGCTACGAGCCTTCCTACCGCGCCTTCGCTGTCGCCGCTGGGCGAAAATTTCTCCACTTGAAGAGGGCGCACAGTTCCCGGTGCGTGATTTCCTCCCATGATTCCTTCGGCAAGCCAGTCATTTATACCTCCCCATGTACAGTCCAGCGCAGTGTGAGGGCAATAAACTGATATCCCATGGGCAGCGCATCGAAGCAAAGAAGCTTGTAGAGGATTCGCCATAGTGAAAGATTTGAGAGCGCCAAAGATAGTCGGATGATAAGCTACGATCACTGAGGCCTCTTTCGTTATAGATTCTTCGACCACAGCAGTAGTGAGGCTATGAGAAAGTGATCAACAAAACGGCCAGACGAAAGAAAATATGCCAACGTTTACTCGATTGTGAGCATCACCCGATGTCGTTTTGATTGTTTTAGAGGAGTTTCTGCGCTTTTAATCAGCATCTCGCCTCAGAGATTCGCAGAGCAGATCACCGAGAAGTAGTCCGACCTAGAAGCTACAGGATGATATGATCGTTCCACTAGGCGGATCGACAATCACTAACGTTATCGAAGGATTCAGCAAGTCTGAGTGGAGCAATTCTTTCCATTGCGGCTGAGACAGCCTTGAGGAATGCGCCAGACATGACGAAAGACACTAAATTGAAAACGAATGAACAGGCCGTGGGGTCGTGTTATGTAGGGTAAGGGCGAACGCGTGACAAATTCCACCTAAACCCTAACCCGGCCAAATCGTTTTTTTTTTTTTGGCCGAATCGAGTTTGAGATAAACAGCTTTGACCAACTAAGTCTACAAATGATATTTCCAGTGGCTAAGTAATAGTCCTGACCAAAGTTACATATTCCTCGAAGATTATGTTTATCGCCTTCCAGATAATCAACCTTGATTGGATAACGGTAAGAAGGATGATCCTAGATCGAATGTTAGATTATCTTCCAGCTCACCTGGCTTTCCCGTGCCCGGACTGGCCACTCATATCTAGTCCATTCTTGAATCCATTTACTTTCAGCTTACCAGCGATACTATTTCTATCACCTCTGTTCTCGCCTCTGTTTCGGACGCTGAACGTTGAAGCCAGCATCACCAATGTGTGTGCATGTGTCGGATTGCCGTCACTATTACTTCTGACTCAGCAATTTGGTCTTCTCGAAGAGCATTGAATAACCTCAGGCTGGAGTGAGGGACGGACGCACGGCCCTCGTACCCTTCTTTCCAGATGCATAAAGGTTCCGAAGGCATTTAGCATTGCAACGAATGGCGAAGACGAGAGCAAAAGCCATAGCAAACGGCGGACGTAGAGAAAGGTACTAGTACGGGGGTCCAACGTGATACAGGTGGATATTTCCGTCTTTCTAAATGATCAAACAATATCAAACAAGTGTGAGGCACAGAAGACACGACACTCACAAAATTCGAGAGATCTTGAATGTTGCCTTTCCGCAGATCCACCCATGAATTTGATGCCCTCTCATTCATTCTCATCTCTTTTATTCCTTGGGAAGGTCTCCGAAGTGTTTGTGTATCTGGCACAGAAGGGGTCGGCGTAGAATTGATGATGGTGGAAGAGTCGGAAATCGCATCGGGAATGAGAAAGTGTGGACTATGAATGTAAAGCGTCCGATCTGACATCCCTAGTGTATCCTGATAGAACGACAACTAGGGATAGCCATTGGAAGATAATAGCGAAGGCAACGGTAGGTGTTCACCAGCACATCAACAGGAGAGACCAATACGTTTGCGAGCTAAATATCCTTGAATTTGGAACAAATGGCTGTGGTACATCTGGGCTACTACAAGCCACTTTGAGGGCCCGATTTCAACCGGGTTTCCGTTTCTTCTTCCCTCGTGTCTACGTGTCTAAGTCCTGAGAGGTGATGCTGCTCTTCGACTGTTGCGATTGCGCTGCTTTGGCTATGCTTAGGTCGTCTGGTCCTCTGCTTCCCAGACTACACACTTTGATTTGGGAGAATTGTGCTATTGAAGAAACCAGGAACGACGAACGATGTCTCATGAACGTATCCAGGTGTCAAGACTGCAAGGTGACTCTTTGATGATGAGGTTCCTTAGCGAATGGTCATAGGTCTTGACAGTGTGTTGAATTAATTTTGTAACTTGAATAGGACATCCCGACAATGAAAAAGATGGCTAGGCCTCGTTGGAAATCTCTCAGTATCAATTTCCTCATCGATGAGAAAAATAGTCTTGCATCGTCATACAACATTACCTGAATTCATCATGATGAACTCATGATAGGCATTTGTGAGAAGTCCCGTCGAAATAAGGAAGGTTTGCAGAAGAATTGAGGCAATATGCAATCGATTGTGTGCCGTCGGTGTGGTGGTAAATTGAAGATTTTCGATTGGTTTATTCACTTGCCCTGAGAGATTGTATATAAGGCTCTGAGAATTCTTGCGAAGTATGTAGAAAATCTTGTCTGTAAAGTACCTTCTAAAGAATGAGTGAGTCTCCTACGCAACCTCGGACGATTTGCAGTTACTTGACTTACTCTAATCACACTTGACCCCCAAAAGCGTCTGTGGGTCTCCTCGTCCCTCTCATCGCAAAACCCTCCCAAACCGAAGCTATAACCGATTTCCTCCATACCGGATACACTCTAGTCCCATCCGAGCCGCTCACCAGAGAATGGTTTGCGGTCAAATACGAAGACAGCAATCCACCTACATACGGTATATTCGATACCTTTGCAGCCGAGGAAGGTCGCCAAGCGCATCTTACTGGGCAGATTGCTAAAGCATTGATGGACAATGCGTCGAGTTTGTTGGATGTGAGCCCAGAGATTGCGCAGCTCGATGTCCTGGTTAGTCTCGTCAGACCCAACAAGGGATCCGGAGAAGGTACTACAGCAGGAGTGACGAAAGGACTGAAGGTATTGTTTACCGCAAAACCGGATAAGGTCGATGCAGTTCGAGATTTTTTGAGGGTGAGTCACTACAATGAATTCCAGTTTGTGCGGAATGTTGAAGAGACTCACACATGACATTCACTTCTTCGAAATCCCATAGAGTGCTATTCCACTCGTGGAAGCTGAGCCCGGGACGACTTACTGGTATGCCGTGGAATTCCCCGGAACGAACACGTTTGGCGTGGTGGACTTTTTCCCTGACGATGCTGGTAGAGGAGCACATGTCGCTGGCAAAGTGGCGGCTGCTTTATTTGGATCAGCAGACGAGCTGTTGACTGGAGCCCCGGATCTCGTTAAACTCGACGTTATTGCTGCGAAAGTTTGAAGCTGCTATACTCATCGATAGGATCCAGTGCGTACTAACCTGGGTGTACTTACAGTTAGATGGAGGGAAACCATGCATTCTTTCACTATTGTCATTGGTAACCCCAATGTTTCTTCCGCCGACATGGTCCAGGACAAGGGAAAACTGCTAGACCTTCCGTCGCCCGCCGTGAGGTTATATTGATATTTATGTCGGACTAACAGAAGCTTTGACCGATCCCTGATGCAAAAATACGTTGCATTGTTGAGATACTTGAGAGCGCAAGCTAAAAGGGAAAATTTAGGCGCTTATACGGTAGATAGCTTAGCGCCGTAGTCGGTACTCTGGTGCTCTATAACCACAAGTCCATTAAGTCCTTATCTTGCTTCTCTTCTCCATATGTATCCAAGAACCTCGGGAAGCTCTTCTTCCCTTGTTCACGAGGGTCTAATTTGGTACAAATGGCATCTGCATGTGGTCTTATCATTTGCGAAGACCAATACGCAAAGATTTACTTCTAAGTTCTGATGTGCACATATGAAAAGTGAACCTCGCTGTCGCTGGTGACCCATGCGAATATTCTCACTCATTGAGGACGTGGCTGCTATCGTCATAGGCACTTCACCATAAAACCCATTCGAGCTTCTTGGTGAATCTTTCAGCTGGGATCCATCATGCTGCTCCTTTCGCACACCTTTTACAGCCTTGCTGTTACCATCTTCTCGCTCTCGGTCTCTGCAACGCCCACAATCACGAGGAGGCATGTATCCAGTGTAGGTCCTCGAACTCACTCGTCGCCCCTTCCTGCTGCAGATTACTCGGTAGCCATCACCGCTTCTGTCCCACGAACGAAGGCGAAGAGGTTCCTGATGCAGGCTCTACGCGAAAGCCAAGCTGCTCAAGCTGGGAGTAATTTCACCACAATCATCGGGGGGTCCGATTTCGATGAGGAATACCTTACCAATGTGACGTTTGGAGAACAAGATTTTTTGCTTATTGTTGATACGGGAAGGTATGTGCACCATTTATCATGTCCATGAATGATATTATTTTAACCCTTTGATATCAACAGCTCAGATACCTGGGCTCCAGAAATAGGATTCGCGTGCTTTGATCTTGATAACAACCCCGTTCCGCAGTCCCAATGCGCCTTTGGCACTTCCGGGTTCGACGTCAGCAGTTCTTCGACTTTTGTAGCTGACCCAGACACCAACTTCAACATCGAATACGGCGACGGCGAGTTCCTCACAGGCACAGTGGGGTTTGACACGGTCACTGTAGGAAATATGGTGGTAACCAATCAAGAAATAGGGATTGTGACGAATGCCGCATGGGAGGGAGATGGATTTAACACGGGTTTGATGGGGCTGGCGTCGCCGAATTTGACTAGTGTGTTCCGAGGGACGAATCCTGACGACGATGAGTTTCCGCAAACGCAGATTCCATATAACCCTGTCTTTTACTCGGCGGTCCAACAAGGAGTAGTTTCTAACCCATGTAAGTGGAATTGTTTCCCGCTTTCTGGACATCGCAATGTCTTTACAAGAAATTTTCCATTTCTCCGAGTTTAGTCTTCTCCGTAGCGCTTGACCGTGGATCGTTCGCGGCTGAGAACAGCTCCGATTTGGATCAAAATCTCGGCTTCATCGCGTTCGGTGGTATCGCACCAGTAGACGTTACGGATTCAGCTGTGACTGTCCCAGTTCAAGGCTACAACGCTGCGAGCTTCCTTCCTGAAAATGGGAGCAGCGTCACTTACTTTTATTACACCGTCGATGTTGAGTCGATGTCCTTCACCGGTAATAAAAAGGTCTTTGGTACAACTAACAGTATGTTTTGATCACGTCGTGAACATCAGTTTGGTTAATTAGATATCTTTTTGCAGACATCATCCTAGACACTGGAACCACCCTGGACTATGTTCGTGAGTCGTTGTCTCTTCTCCCCTGGAATCTCGTAGTAACTAACCTTACTTCACTTTCAGCAACCCAAGTCGCAGATGCATTCGCCGCCGCTTTCGATCCTCCCGCTGTCAAAGACGAAGACGAAGGCGTCTACGTAGTCGTATGTAGCGCCACTGTCCCCGAATTCACAGTCAACATTGGCGGGGTAGAGTTCACAGTCGATCCAGCTGACAATCTTCTTCCTCTGGGTATCCAAGATGACGAGGGGAATGATTTGTGTGCTAGTGGGACTTTTGGTGAGGATTTTGTTTCTTTTCTGCGTATAGGTATCTGGTATGCTCAGCCGCCGTTACTCTAGACGGAGGCCCTGCAGAGGAAGGAAATATATTCATCTTGTAAGTTCCCTGTCCCTATAGGTCCATTATTCTAACTATATACTAACGGTGCTGATGCTTCACATTTGTAGAGGAGACACATTCCTGCACAACGTCGTTGTTACCTTTAACATCGAGACAGACGAAGTCACACTCACACAACGAACACCATACACCAACGGTGGAAGCGGTGCAAGGCGTCGTTCTCCTCCTTCACTAAGGCGACGAAGTCTGTAGAAATTTGGGCCAACTGGAAATAGTTTCGTGATGAAGTTGTTATGTTAGCGTATGAGATGGAAATTTAAAGATTGTATAAACAAGCGCCCAAATTATTATAAGCGCCCGTAGCTGACGATCCGCTGACGTCATACAGAAATTGAAAAGGCGCAGTGGTGCGCGCAGAACACGTACGCTTAAATACACTTGTCTTTTTACCACTTTTTAGTTTCAAGTTCAAAATGACTATTTACTATTCTCTCACTTTCCTCCTTTTGGCGGCTGAAATGGTCACTTTCACTGGACTAGTGATACCTTTCCCTTTCGTTGTCCGCAAACGCGTCTTCACTTTCCTCTCTGAAAGCCCTGTAGTGGCCAAAGTTGCATACGGGATAAAAATCAGCTTCATGTACGTTCACTGAATCTCTTTTCGTGGAATTTATTAATCTTTTCAATTATTCTATAGATTTGTTGGGATTCTGTTCTTCGATGCTTTACAACGCATGTTCCGTATCACTGCAGAATCGGATCTGGCTAAAGCCCAACAGTCGGTCGGCGATGTCAGGACAGAAACTAGTTTTGCTGCGAGAAAATTCTAGTGCGTGCTATTACACGTCTCATTTTGTTGAGCTGTGGTGACTGTTTCCGATATAGCGCCCAGAGGAACGTATATCTCACTGGCTTCACACTATTCCTCTCGCTTGTCCTCACACGCACCTTTGCCATAAACCTCGATCTCATTCACACCCAGGAAGAATACGCCAAACTGAAGAAGGCGAGTCCATCAAGCGATTCAGGTAAGGACGACTTTTCGTTCATATGCCAATCAAACAAAGCGTTGAGCCACCATTGCTGTGCAGATGCTGGGAAGAAGGCTCGTGAATACGACGCGCTCAAGGCCAAGTTCGATTCTCAGTCTAAAGAATACAATCAACTCGCAGACAAGTATAACAAGGTCACCGGGGGCAAGGCAGATAAGAAGAAGGACTGAACATCGTACGCGCGAAGCTTTGAAAGGTTATTGGAAGCAATAACAGAAAGATCTATTTATTTGAAATCATGGTCGGTTTTTTGGGTCGCTTTGTATAAATTTGTAACCAAGAAGACGATCATGTGTGAATGATATGTTCTAACATCAGTCAAAGCTCTGCCTACGTCTAAGGACACCCATCACATGAATCCTTCCACCAATGTTCTCGCAACACCCCGAATCTTAAATGATCTACGCTGGCTCTCCCGATGTTATTGCCATTGCCCGGACCTTGGTCTCTAAAATTCCAAATTCCTTGTCTCTAATTGTCAGGCTAGCCCATTGATGTAGGGAGTCTTATGCGGTTCTCAACAATTCGTCCACTTTCCCGCTGCAAGCCAAAGCGACTTTTGTTAATCGGTTACACCATTCGATGAGCGTACATTGACATTCCCAGTATACTAGTGACGAAAATTCTTTCTTTCTACAGGAATAATCCGACCATCGCGCTCAACTTGGATTTAAAGGTCTCCGGTTACATAATGTTACATCCGCAAGTCGATACATAGTGGTGGTCAGAATGGCACTCGGGGACATGAAATACAATCAATCGGAATCGGAAGAGAATCGCATGCGGGGGTCAAAGGAGGAGTCGGAGTCTTCTGCTGCGGGGCCCGAGTGGGAGACAGGGGGAAGACTAATAGGATACTCGGTTTTCTTAACATCTCCCGAAAACCTATACGTGAACGAAAACCCTGCATCGGTGTCCCCCAACATGTACTTGCCGTTGTACACAATGTGCCTCTTTCTCCCGAACATCATATTATTTTCCGCCCATTCATTCAATCGAGCTCTAATTCGTATAGGCACATTGGTAGCTTGGGGCTCGTGCACAGCCTTTGCAGCGTTCGCACTCGACGACGTGAGAGGCTTTCCTTCGGAATTAAGTTCAGCCGCTTCCCCAGTAAATGTAACGATTATCTTTGCGTTTTTGTAGTTGGAACCTGTTGGTTCTTTTACATCGGGATCCCATTGCACCCTCTTGCTGCTGGCCCCCTTTGTCTTGCCGAGCTCGGAGTGATCAGCTGGAGCCTGCTGAGCCTGAGTCTGAGCCCCCGGACTCTGCCCAGCTCGAGACTCCAAGAGGGTTACAATCTCTCCAGAGCGTCGGACGTTCAGCAAATTGTTGTCAGAGGCCTGTACAAGAATATTATGAGAAGGAAAAACAATGAGTTCATGGAACGAAGTCTCTGTGACATGAAGACTTACTTGGAAAGGAGCAGCATGTACAGCAACTGCAGCGAAAAGCCCTAGGAGAGCTATATACGTGGTAACGATTAAACGCATCGAAAAGATGTTTTGTGGATTGGTGAAGAGCCGAACAATACGACGTCGGAGACGAGTGAACGAGGAGATGAACACCGAACGGAGGGCGAAGAGAGAAGTCCGAAAAAATCAGTAGGCGATGGCGCGAGAGAAGCTGGCCAGCAGTTTCTAAGGATTTACTACTTACTCTCTTGCTGTTTATATACGGTACATATGCGCCGCCGGTCAAAAATAGCAGGTACTCAGTAACGCAAAGTAATGAAGGGCGATGAAGGGCTTCCCTGGTGGAGCACCTGGATAAGCTTGATGGCGGTCCACATGGTAGACGCTGGTAGACGTACTGCCTTGTACTATCCGGTGGACTGGAAGTCACTAAGTACACGTATAACGTGCTCTCTATCGTTGTTCGAATCCAAGCCGACGGACAGGAGATATACATTATAAGAGAGAACATCGTGATGACTGAGCTAGATCTGCGGATTGAAGGTATAATCGCTTTCGACCGTATCCCTAAATTCCAGGGATCTCTGTGCCGGACTTTATCTCTATATTTACTTCTGTCCAACTCATCTCATCATTCATAGTGAGCCATTCCGTTGCTGAACCGACTACTACTGAATACGAGTGAGCAATAAGGTTGACGGCGGAGAACATAGGCTTGAAGGGCATCTGGTATGATGAATTTAAGAGTAATCATATAAGGAAATGAGATACAGTTTAAGACTCCTGAGGGACTTGGAGGTGGACAATTTTATGCGAGTCAAGGGCGTCATAGGAAGAGCCAAGTGGGGAGACAGTGCCTGCAGAGGAAGGGCTGGAGCCAGAGGGGGGGAAGGGTGTGGGGTTGGATTCATGGACAAACCCGCTCCTTATGAATTTCGAATCTGGGGAGTTTGTATACTTGAATGAGAAATCTCCCTCGACATCCTCCATTTTAAACTCCACATTCTCCACAAATTTTATCACCACGTTGCACTTCCAAGTGTGCTCGAAATAAAACTCTAACCGAGCTTCCAACCGCGACTGGACCGCCTCGTCCTGAAATTTGGGTTGTTTGTGTGGTAACTGTCCGGTGGTCACAACAGCTCTAATCGAGGTGATGTATACTACAATGGCAGAATGCTGGACTCCTTCACCTGCCTGATGGTGCTGTCCAGTCCCGGACTCCAAATGGCATTTAGGGACGATGTTCGAATTGGCATTATAAGTGGCCTGAAAACAATATTGGAAAGAAAAAGAAAACGTCAGCTGGTTTGATTTTTTACATATAGGTTGCGAAATTTTCAGAACTTTGAAAAAAACTCACTTTGATAGTGGTGGGAACAGCATTTACAACGGATATAAACCCCATAAGGAGGATATAGAACAGAGACGCAGGGGCAATGAAGTGCATGGATAATTGTTCTTTACCGAAGTATAAACTGGTGATTGATTGAATGTGATCGCGACTACAAGAAGGAGGTGATATCGCAAGTGAAATTCGAGGTAGTGGGAATAACAATGCGGAGGGGAAATCTGGCCAGCAGTTTCTGGGGAAGCTGACTTTTGTTTGATTTTGCCTTGGCCCTTTATATGCTAAGCCAGGGAGCGGGAAACGTTATCAGTCCTTCCTACACCGGTCTACACTGTTCTCTAAACCTTCCCGATTGAGTGACATGAAACTTGGTTACCTGGTACACTTGTTTATTTCGCCAGGCTAGCCGACTGGATTGTCGAGAAAAGCAGGAAAGATTAGCCTTAGTCGCGGAAGATGTTCGATGGAATTCCGCGCTCAATCAGGCTCAACCATTGTGCATCAATCACCACAAGGAGGCTATGTAGAGTAGGCTCTACAGTATGTAGCCTTATGTAGCCTATAGTAGGAGCTAGTAGGGTCGCTTGAAGTGATGACTGTTCAATGGATTAGGCGGGTGCGCAAGATCTTGAGATGAGCTTAAATTGTGGTCGCTGGTGTTGTGGCACTGCGGGTGTAGTTTCGGTTACATAGTAAATAGTCGGAGCTGAAAGGTGTTGAGCGATTCAATGGACACAGGAATTTATACAGATTGTGATCTTGAGTTTCGCGACATGATTTGGGTGCGACTCGAAGAGCATAAAATCAACATCATGAAGTACATATATAAGACTTTGAGTCTGAGATGCTTCTTTGTCGGCGACTGGAGCGTCGGATATTGAGCAATAAGCGCTGATAAGCGTTAGGCCGAAGCCTGTCACGGTCCTTCCTTTGTCCTTCCTTACGGATTGGCGGTGCTTTGTTTGTCGGTATGAAGGCCAGCATCCAAGGTTGTGATAGCACGCTCTTCACGCACGAAAATCATATAATCGTCGATGGTGAGTCCAGGGTGACTCGGATGGTCACCTCGGGCGTTAACGGAGCGTTCGATTGCGTTAGGTAATTATCTAAGGTGAGAGGTCCTTCTTTGAAACTCGCTCTTCCTCCTCATGAACAGGATCTACAGCAATCATGCGACCAAGGTGTGCGAAACGTCTACTAATAGGATCATCATGCGATGTCATTCTATGACATTCAATGTTCACCATACAACCTCGTCCCTGCATAGGATTTTTCGAATTCCAGGACTATCAATTCTGCTTATCCCTTAATCATCAACGGTTCTTAATCATCAATGGTTCTATGTCTTTTCGCGGAATGTTCCCCCTCGTACCTCATACTGATGCTTTGGCATGGCGTTCAAGATCACCCTGTCATGTACATTTCGTCTGGGGACATCTTCTCATTCTTTGAGATAATGGTCGATTGACAGATCCGGACAGTATATATTTGGGACGTTTAACCTTACTTGTTTACTAGTCGCGTCACTCCCTGTCACCCCGAGTAGTGTCCGTTTGACTATTTCACCGGTCCTGCCTTGAGTTTTGGCCGCAAAATTCCGCCGAATTACAGGACAACAGATTTTGGATGAAGGGAACATGTGATACGCCAAGTGATAGGGAGAGGTTCCAAGGGTTTGGAGGAATTTCTAGTAACGTTTCAGCGCTCAGCTCGTGAATATAACAAGTAATTCTGTTTCTCTCCTATTGATCGAGCCCATTGATCTAACTCGTTCTTAGTTGTCCTTAAGCTTGCTCTAACTCAGGGCAATTCCTCAAGATCATTCTGTCAACCTCATCGCGGCTAAATCCATTTCGATATGTCATATCCGGCTCGGAATCGGTACATCAACCGACATCAAGGTTTAAATGCTGTGGAGTTTTTGTCTTCAGAACATGCTCCTACCGAATGCTGAAAGATCCACGTCCTTGACAAAAGTCATATTGGCAACCGTCGAATCTACTTCCTCGTTAGCCCCTCCATCACTATCGCCATCGTTCGCGGATGCTACAAGTCCTTGTGTTGTCATTGGCAGTTGTCCTCGAACGGTTGTCGGAATTTTATGGAGTTGCCTAGCTGTTCTTTTTACCTGTACTTGGGTAGCAGTTCATCCGAACATCCCCCGACCAAATCAAGTTGAGCAGTGGAAGGGAATCAAGCAGAGAATTGGATTCATGCTGCTGACACTCATTGCACCAGAGGCAACATTGTGGATTGCTGTGCGGCAATGGCTTGCAGCGAGGGAACTCGTGAAGAGTGTGTATCGTCTATTTATATCTCCGATCTTATACGATTTCCCATGCTCTGTCTGTTTGCAGGATATAAGGCCTATGGGTGGACTATGACCCACGCTCATTTTGCATTGATGGGTGGCTTCATTCTCTGTTCGATAGACAAGAATGGAGATGTCACTGCGATGAAGCTGTTAGCATTGCCCAAAAAATCTCGATCGGGTGTGAACCATCTCTATAATCTTCCCAACGACTTCGATACTGCTACTTTCATCGGTCAAATTGACGAAGAGGAAATTCAGGATCGAAGTCATAGTGATGGTTTAACCAAGGTCATAGCGATTGGGCAAACTGGTTGGTTTATCATCCAGCTTGCTGCACGTTGGGTTCAGGATCTACCCTTCACTGAGCTCGAGGTCATGACTGTTGCTTTTGCAACTATCAATGTCATGACCTATACTTTCTGGTTCAAGAAGCCACTACGAGTCCAATACCCAATCCGTGTTCAGGCGACACGGGGCGACTTTGAAAAAGTCAAAGAGAGTGATATCAAGTCTTCCCCAAATGCGTCTCCGTTATCACGACCATCTTCGACACATTCACTCGAAAATGACCGAGAACTGGAATCCACACCTGATATTGATGATGTAGATCGCAATTTGAGCTACAATCATGCGTCCATGCCAGATGAAGAGCAAAGTGAGCCCTTTCTGTCGGACCCTAGGGCGGGAGAAACAGTGCCATTCATGGAGTTGAATCCGATTTCCGAGTCTGCTGCAGCTCTGAGCCCACCTCACGACTCAAATGGGAACCGTGATCTCAAAGACAGATTTCAGGAAGCTTTTGTGATAGGCTGGGACAATGTTTTCAGTGTCGACTTTCGGAAAACTCATCTGCTGCACAAGATTGCTTTCTTCATCATCTTCATCATTTTTATTCCGTTCAGGGTGGTGTTCAGCTATTTCCTGGGCTTGAGTAGGGCGGAAGATAATTCTTCTGAGGAAGTGTTATACCAGGATGAACAAGACGTCAACGAGAAAATTGAACAGTTACTCAAGGGCAGTGATCTTCGGTTCAAGATCTACAAGATATCGCTGCTTATACCATGTGCGGTCGCAGCCCTTTTCGGGCTGATCCACTGGATTGGGTGGATTTCCACATTTCCGACCAGAACTGAGGAGATTATGTGGAGGATATCTTCTATTGTGGTCACTTTCCTTCCAGTTCACGTTGAGCTGGCGTACAAAGCATACGCCCAAAGGCATGATATACTGTTGACTGCCCCTGATTTCCTCAAGTATGTTTTTGGGATTATCTGGTATATTGCACCTTTAGCTTATGTCATGGCTCGTTGGATTCTCATCGTACAATCATTTCTTACTTTGAGGGACTTACCTTGCGGTGCTCTACAAAATGTTGAATGGACCAATTACATACCACATATATAGGTAGAATTTCGCGGCTACAACTCCTCGAGGACATGTATGGCATAACATTCTCTACACGAACCACTGGTTTAATTGCCCTGTAATATAAGCTATTCCCTGTGTGTATAAACATATGCAGCATATTCTCTCTTCATCTACAAGTCTTTACTCCTGTACAATAGCACATATGCACTTGAATCTTCCCCACCACCATCCAATGTACTAAGTTTCTCCTTTGGGAACACCGATACTTTGTCGTCATCGAATTTATACCAATCTTCATCATCTTCGTAGGCGTATGCATCGGAAGTTGGCTGCTTGCCCTTGTCGGATGTTGTGGCAGCAGACGTATCATCAGTGACCATGGCGTTTGGATCTGCAGTTCCCGTCGGAGCACTCTCTGGACTAGTTGTACTTGTTGCATTATCAGCAGCCGGACCGGTATACAAAGTTGGAGGGGGCCCGTGGAAGACGCTTTTCTTCACAAAAGCCATATAATGTCCTGAGTCAGCGGCAGCACCTTTGTGTGTGATTATAGCAACCAGCTCGTAGAGTCCTGTAGTCGACGACCCCACGTCCGCTTTCAAATCAGGATGAATAAGGGATTCTAATTCTTTCTTTTCGCGAGCCCTGTACACCTCCTCATCCTCTAATGCACCCCCCGCCACAGTTGCAGATTCAGTGCCAGCCATAGGAACGTCTTCACCAGAAATAGCGGTGGTACCTTGCGTGCCTATTGACAGGCTGCTGGGAGTAAGAGCGATTTTAGTTCGCTTCCTCACTTTCCTCCTCTCGGCTCTCTCCTTCTCGATTTCTTGTAGTCGCCTGGATGCAGGCAGAAGCTTTTCCTTCAGTTGGGGACTCGCAAGTTCCACTGCATCATATGTCGTGGGGAATTTCACTTTACGCTATACGAGGGTGTATGATCAGGATATGGTAAAGGGAAAGGGACATAACAAATAAACATTACCATGATTTTGGCTTTTTTTTGCACGTCGGCCTTCCAGGCAAACCGTACCATATGGACATTGAGATAGCTTGGGAGACGCGTGATGCGCGAGTTCTGGGTGTATTGAGCTTCACGACCAAGGGTCGGAGATGTTTTCGAGATGACGGAGGTGAGGGCCTGAGGAGTGGATGAATTTATGTGGGAAGAAAATGTAAATGAACGCATCAACGGCAGCGTTGGAATGGAAGGAGAAGATGCGAATGCGGACATGTGACTGGAACGAATTACTTACAGACATTATTCCACTGTGCATGTAGTTCGTCTGAGAGTTGATATTACATTCAATCTTCATAATTTTTTCATTGCTAACGGTCGGTGGCTCGTCTGGTGCTTCAGGGGAGGATAACCTGGCCGCGAAGAAGTCAGTCGGTCAGGTTCATAATACTAGGCAAATAAAACTTACTCCCTTCGGATTACGCCCATCATATACTGCTCAACGAACTTTTTCCGCTGACCACCGTTGACGGCACCTGGGCGAATTAGGATGTCGGGGACCTCAACATCGCGGACGGAATTGAGGACCTGGGAGTAACATTCTTCCGCGTCTAGGATAAAGGAAAGGTATTGGATAACAAAGGAAAGCAACCGATTGTAAGTCAAGTAAATACCTTGTTGGGCATATCCACCTCCAATGCCCATCGAGCCCTTTCGATTGCGATCGGGTTCGGCAAACTGAGGATTCACTTGACGCAATATATTTAAAAAACTCGCGGGGTTTACCGCGTCTGACGTGCGAGATAAATTAGCGTAAAGGTCGCGAAGAGGTCTTGGGAGGGTGCCGCCAAGATTTGGATTCGTGGAAGACGAGGAAGATGAAGGGTTGGGTGAAGGTCTGTGTAGCGATGCGTAAAGGCGCGCAAAATGAAAAAAAATTCGTGAGCAGGGTTCTTATATGACGAATGTTCAGCTCACACTCCCAATGCGACCTGAAGCTCTGGAATAGCGCGGAGCGCTTGAACAGTAGAGTTCATATAACAAGTGTTCCCTAAGCTAGAAACATAAGGGTGAAAATCAGGGAATTGTGGTCATACATGAAAGGAGGCTCACTTGAGTAGTCCAACAGGTCGTTCCAGACCAGCGAGATCTTCGTCTGCCATATCTATAAGGGAGTGACCAAGGGTCAAAGGAGGAAATTAACCTTGTCGTCACGGATATTTACCTTCTAAAAACACTATCGGTTTCTCTGGTGCTTTTGGGAGTTCTCCCGCCGTTCCGATAACCATTAATGTCTGGCCCTAACGTCGCCTTGAGAATCAGATCGAAACGATGATCTACCCAAGCCACATACAGGTTTTGGCGTTATTTTAGCCCAGTTTGAATCGTCCTAAAGCAGAGAGCAGCATCAGAGATTCTGAGGTTGAGGTATTAGTACTCAAGGGCAGAAAATTGTCACCTTCAAAATTCCACCCTTGACCATGACTTTCATTCGATCGACTGGTACGCCGGTAACGTTGTACACCGCTTCCTTGAACACTGCTGGAGGAAGATCCGGGTCCAGTTGGACAGCATGCGTCTTGCCTGCATGTTTAATATTGACTGAGATAGGTGCCATGGTGGATGAAGAAAGACGAAATTTTGATTGATTGAAGGAGACGAGTACGCGTACACGGTTACTCATCGGTCACGAGCAGGCGCTTGATGCAAAGGTCACGAGAGGCTGCGTCATTCGTACTTGGAGAATTTTTTGCTTAACCAAAGTTTCGGTTCACACTACAAGTAGACTCTTCGCCTGGGTCTATACTACGTTCACTGTCAATGAGTTGCGCTTGTTATGCAGCAGCAGCCATTGGATGCTTTTGAATTTGCGCCAATTTCGAGGAAATGCCCATGGCTTGAAGAATTTCACTGAAGTTCAACGCTGGGGTAGTACACCTTGCAGCAGAGCGAGCACTGGTAGGTTTCTGCTATGTTTAGACTCAACCTTGATCTTGAAGATACTTAGCTGTTGCTGTCAAATCCAATATATCGCATGCAAGCTCGTCAAGTGGAATTTATCGGGATGCAAAGGATGGGAAGAATAAGAAGCGAAAAGGAACGTCAACTCAAGAAAAATCGAACGGCAAAGGCGTGAATGTGCGCAATGAACGGTCAAGCAAGAATTCTATCAATGCGAGGAGGAATCACGGGCTCAAAGCTAGTACGTCCTTTCCCCATACACTTCAATATTAAACTTATGTAGATACACAGTAACAAGTCACAACCCGTTGTTATTCTCAATAGAACGTTTCATCGCATCCCGGCCATCCAATTCGCAGCTGGACTCGTTCATTCACCGTCGATTGTCCTCGCCACAATACCTCCAGCAATATACTCATGCTGCTTCCCGCGCGGCACTTCTCGAACAACTCGTGCAGTTGCTTCTCTCTAAAAGATGCTACGTGCAAGCTGCTGGAGTGTATAATCGTATGAGGGACTGGGAAGGCTATGTTCCCGCCAGTGGTAGGAGTGGAGGTGAAGGATGGAAGACCGAGGTCATGATGCTGGGAATGGCATTGGCTATGTCTGAGAAGACCCTTGCGGACCCTGCAACCGAAATTGACCAGACAATCTCTACTCTCTCCATCATTTTCCGCCACACATTGTCCGACAATCTCTTGCTCGCCTTAGTTCATCTGCTTTCCGAACTTGGTACGGAAAATGCACTGATCGAGAGGGTCATTTGGGTGTACATTGGGTGTCGAGAACAGACCTCATCCCATTCCGAACCATACATCCCCCCATTGAGCATGGTCTCTTTACTTGCTGGAATACTTACTAAACAAGGCAAAGTACGCGAGGCGCTCGAATTTGTCGAGCGATGTGACGACCTGAATGGCACAGACTCGCAATACCTCCACATCATGGCGCGCTCACATCCATACAACACTATCGTTGCTTCTCTATCCTCGTTCACAGCTCACGAAAGTACAGAAGTCATAGATCTTGTTCTCACTATCATGGCCTCTCGCGATATCCCCTCTGATAGGAGTCTGATTAATATTCTTCTCAGAGACCAAGCGGACAGGGCGGGTGGCCGTCGCACGTCCTCTAGTTTATCCAGCTCCGCTGACACGTCTGCCGATTCCGACCAAACCCCTACTTCTATCGTCGACGACGCCTCAGAGATAGGGCAGATCTGGAATTCCATTTCTGGTAATTCTGAAGGTACCGAAATTGATCACAGGAAGCGAGGAAAACTAAGGAAGAAAGAACAAAAACAAGCGTTCGAAAAAGCCTTTACTCTGTATGGCACTTTGTGTCAAGCTCACGACGCCCAGGAAAGTCGAGGTGTAATACCGACGGTTTTTGTGGGGACTGGAAATGAAATTGAGTCTTACAAGCCGTCATTCAGACCCGACTTCTTCACCTTCCGCACCCTCTGGGACTTGCTAGTGCGCAGACCTGGGTGGCGCTTTTCTTCTTCCCCTTTGCCCACCTCAGATATTACAGACGCTCGGAAGGCCAATGAGGATATCATCGAGGATGAATACGGTTTCGACTTGACTATTGGGTCTGATGAATTCGACGGTGACGAGTTCCCTTCTGACGAGTCATCCGACGTCGATGACAATGCATCACCTCCTGTCGCCCCTGTCCTTCCACCTCGCAAACTGTTTCACGATATGATGCGGTATCATTTCTCTCATCTCATCAACATACCTACGTCCCTTCAAAAACCAAAACAACACAAACAATCAGACCCTTCCATTGGCGACGCTCTAGATGTCAAAGCGACTGCGCAATCCCAATTTCTTCTCAACACAGCCTTACTCACATTTCTTAATCGGTCTCCTTCCTGCGGAGGAGCAGATTATGCAGCGGCTATGGTTGTGCTGAAGTGTTTCCGGGTACATTTGGATAGATCGATGGAGTCTTCTCCTTCATCGATGGGGTTAGCGCTAATGGAGACTCAGGAAGAAATCGAGGGAAAGGGAAGTGTTGATTTGGTAGCGGAAGGTGGGACAACCACGGCTGAGCTAACATCACTTCCTCAAATCCCGCAAATCCCCGTGCCTCTCCGCACATATCGAATCCTTCTTAGGCATCTACTTCAATCTGTGACGTCTGACCTTCGCCTCGCTCTCAGACAAGGAACAGGGAAAGGATCCTATTGGGCTCGTTGGGTCCTCAGTATAGGAGCCGGAGACTTCAGGCAGTTCAGGTGGCTTCTGTCTTCTGCTCCTCCTCGACAGATGCGGGCAGACCAAGAACACCATGGAGTCGGTAAAAAAGTAAATACAAACAAGACGAAAAGACCGACAGAGAAGATCATCGGACGTATCTTGAAAATTTCGTCAATCCCGGTTTTGAATGAGACTCCTTTGGATCCATCCTCTCTCCAACATTCCACCGAGCCCAGAGCTTCTGCCATCAATCCGCATCATGATTGTTTCCATCGTGATTTTTATTACTTTAACAAACGTGATCCCCTCATATCTGTTGTATCCTCTACTTCTTCCGCTCTCTCTGCCCTTTCTGCTCTCTATGTGCCGACTTGTGCCCAAATTTCTCGCACTGTCCCTCTCCCTTCGTTGATGTACTATTACCCCGATGATGAGCCTTCGCGCTCCCATGGCGTGAAAGGCATACAAAACAAGCGGAGTTTGCACAACTACCTTAAAACGCGAAGTTTAAATCCCGTTCCGTTGGAGATCATGATCAAGCGTGCATGGGTCGCTTCGAACTATTCGAACTATACTGACTATCCCGATTCTCCGAACCATTTAGAATACTTACGGGAAGATGCGAAGGAAACAGAGGAACAGGATGGAGAGTATGACGGAGAGACACGGAGGTTGGAGCGGTTGCTGAGAATTTTTGGCATGGAGGTGGACAAGGCATGGAAGGAGATGATCCCCTCCGTGATACAAAAGAGAGAAACATGCGTACTTGACGGCGATGTATGTTCTTGACTGGCGCATTCACCAGAACTGGTCGCTCGATATTCTGAAACAGGCTTGCTATAATCAGCTCAAAAATATAATATGCTACTTATCCCTTCGAAATATAATATAGATTGTACACAGATCAACAGACTGTGTCCATGCTCGTTGTTAGGGGATTGAATAGCTCACATCACTATGTAACTACAAAGTCACGTTGTAGGGGCCGTCAAAGTCATACTATGGTAATTTATGCAAAATAAGACGGGATTTCTTGTCCACCTCGAACCACTGCACATACTGTAAGAAAAGTAATGTCCGAGCAAAATCTAGCATACTTAATGGCCTGGTCATGATTGCACTCCTTTCTTCTAACTTTGCTTGTTATGCTCATTCACTGGGTCTACATATGCTTCTCAAAATTCATATCTAGGGCCTTTAGTATTGTCTTGGACCTCTGTGCATTTTTGATCTTATATCTTGCATACCCTCTGCTCCTTGATGATTGAGGCCATCAATGTAGTCTCGAAGGTATCCCTTCTGGTGCTCGATGTTCACTCCATAAATGGATGTCATTCTTTATGGGCTACATTTGAAGTATACTGTCCAATGATTATCTCAAAAAATCCATAAAGTACTAGAACCAAGGGATGCTTATTAAAAGAGACATTTTTAATGAGTTGCATATCCTTGCACAGTATAGATATTTGGATATGCTATTCGACTGAAGGAGTTGGCTGGAGAAACAAGAGTAGTGGCTAAAATAAACATGAATGTTCTAGTTGAGCCTCGGACTGTAGGGCCCCTGAGCAAGCTGAACGTCGGGACATACAATTTGATACATGGCAAGCCAAGCTCGAAAGAGGAACAGGAAGTGTTGAACGCGGCTATGCAGTTCACATGCCACTAATATGATCATGTGTTATACTATGTCATATGTAGTCATATGTAGTCATTTACTATATGCGG